>JAPYYA010005266.1:0-10945 GCA_028533165.1 Leontopithecus rosalia | reverse complement strand
CAGCACCCCCTCCCTGCAGCAGCACCCCTCTACAGCAGCACCCCCTCCCTGCCGCAGCACTCCTCTGCAGCAGCACCCCCTGCAGTGGCAATTCCCTTGCAGTAGCACCCCTCTGAAGCAATGCCCCTCACAGCAGCACCTTAGTACCTGCTCATCTCCCTGCCTGCAGCATTCTTCCTCCATAAAATGGCCTCACTTTATTTAGGTCTCTGCTCAAACGTTCGTACTTCAGACAGATTTTCCTCGACTACGGAAATAGCAGTCTAACATCTTGGCCACTATCTCTGAGCTTGCTTTATTTTTAAATTAAACTTATTTTTTAGGAATAGCTCTTGATGTACAAAAAATCAAAATGAATAGTACAGAATTCCTATGTGCCTCACATTGGGTTCTTCCAATTATTGGCATCTTGTTTTAGTATAATACATTTATTATAATTAATGAACAAATATTCATACACTGTTGCTAACGAAAGTCCACACTTTATTCAAATTTCCTTAGGTTTAACCTGGTATCATCTTCTGTTCCAGGGGTCTCTCCAGACACCACATGAGATGTAACTGCTATCTCCTTACGCGCCTCTTAACTGCCACGGTTTCTTAGACTTTCCTCATGTTTTATGACCTTGACCGTTTCGAGGAGTACTAATTGGGTATTTTATAGATTTTCTCCATGTGCGGGTTTATCTGATGTTTTTCTCAGGGTTAGACTGGAGTTATGTGTTTTAGTTACGAAGATCACAGGGGGAAGTGCCATTCTCATGTCATATCAAGGGTACATACTGTCGACATGACTGACTACTGTTGATGTTGACCTTGATCATCTGTTTGCGCTATTCATTGTCCTGTTTCTCATCTAAACGTAACCAAGTTACTCCCCCACAACCCCTTTTCATGCGGTACCTTTTGGGAGGAAGTCACCATGCACAGCCCACACTTATGGGGAATTAAGTTTCATCTCCTTGAGAGTGGATTATCTCCATGTGTTACTTGGAATTCCTCTGCCTGGAAGATTTCTGTCTTCTCTCCCATTTTTTATTATTTATTTATTCAGTCATTTACATGTGTCAATGTGGACTCATGGTATCTATGCTGTACTTGGATTATAATTCAATACTATGTTATTTACCTTCCTGCTCAAATTGTTTCAGCTTTGGCCGTCAGGAGCTCTTTCAGCTTGCTGCTGTGTCTCCTTGACATGCTCCCATCAAGGTAGGATTGTTTTAGCTGTTCTGTTTCTTCGTTTTTGAGCACTTTCTTACTTTTTGGCACTGTGTTTTAAACTTAGCCTGTCTATACCCTACCCTAGTCCTAGAATCAGTGACTTCTCCCAAGAGTTTGCTTTATTTTTCAATAAACACTTATCACTACCTGAAGTTATATATTTATTTGTGTATTTGCTTTTCATTACTCCCTCTCCCAGTAAACTGCAGGATAGGAGCTTTGTGCTGTATTCCTAGTTATTGGACAGTGCCTGGTACAAAATATATGCTCAGTTAACTTCGTTCGATCAGCTTCAGAGGTTGGTTGTTTATAACTCACAGTTTACTTTTTGGCACGTGGGAGTTTTGGCTGCCATGGTTTTCTTTTCCTAGAGTTTTCCTCATCTTTGTAATCCTGATCCTCCTTACTTGTTGATCAGAATTAAGTCTGAAACAGCAGTTCCTTTATTGCTTCTTCAATTTTGTATCCAAGAGGAGAATTTAGAGAAGTTCTGTTAGTTTTTTTTTTTTAAAAAGAAAATGAGACATGCAACTTCTTTTTTTCAGATAACTGAAAGCAATTTTCTACCACGTCTGTATTTTCTTTCTTTTTTTAAGACAGGGTCTCACTTTGTCATCCAGGCTGGAGTGCAGTGGCATGATTACAGCTCACTGCAGCCTCGACCTCCTCAGCTCAAGCAATCCTCCTGCCTCAATCCTGCAAGTAGCTGGGACTACAGACAGGCACCACCACACCTGGCTGATTTTTGCATTTTTTGTAGAGATACGGTTTCATCATGTTGCCTAGGCTGGTCTCAAATTCGTGGGCTTGAGCGATCTGCCCATCTCAGTCTCCCAAAGTGCTGGGATTACAGGAGTGAGCCATGGCGCCCAGCCACAAAATTCTTCTGGCATTCCTTCTTCTCTTCTTTCCCTTTCCAAAGAGGTGGCTACCAGATTGCCAAGTTACCATGGGATAATTAAAATGCCCTTCAAGTTTCATAAATATTTATTGAGCACCTATTCTGCCTTTTTAAAGGAATTATGAGTAACGGGAAGCTTTATGGCTCTTATAGTAGGGATTAATGCTAAGAAAGATATAGACAAAAGTAATTAGAGCAGAATGAAACATGTAAAACACTAGTAAGACAGAAGTAAAGTGCTGTGGAGGTTTGGGGAGCAGAAAACCACATCTATTTGGCAGGTGGAGGAACTGGGAAACTCATTCATCCTGGGGATAGTTGTAAATGATGGATATAGAATGAAGGTCTGCCTTCTAGAACGTACAGGATAACTCCTGATATGAGGTTGGGACACTTAGTTATATTTTGAAAATAGCAAGGAAAATAGTTTGCCTAAAGTTTATGAGCACCTGTAGAAAAGCAGTGACAGGTAGGACTAGAAAAAGCAAGGAATCACTTTGGAAAGAACTATGAATGCAGGTAGAGGAATTTGAATTTGCATCCAAAAGGAGATTTGAAGTGACTTATTCAAAAGATAACATAAGCCAGAACTAGGTAAAATAAGAAGTGTTAGAGAGAAAGGGAACGGAAGCACGGTGCTGGGCACAAGGCGGTGCCGGGAATGAAGCAAACACAAAATGCACCATCTCAGGGCTGCTGTGACAAATGAACCGTAGACTGGATGGCTTGAACAACAGACGTTATTCCTCATGGTTTTGGAGGCACCAAGATCAAGGTGCTGGCAGCTCTGGTGTCCGACGAGGGTTTGCTTGCTGGTGTGCAGATCCTGTCTTCTTGTATCCTCATGTGGCAGAGAGCAGAGAGACAGAGCAAGCTCACTCGTGTCTTTTCTTGTATGGGCACGAATCTCATTTCACCTCCAAATACCACCACACTGGGGATAATGTTTCAACATATGAATTTGGGGGACACAAACATTCAGTCCATAGCATGCAGGAGCAGATCCTAGGTACTTAACAAAGTTGGGTCATAAATCTAGCCCTAAGCTTTTGGGCATGGAATGAGAAGCAGGAGCAGTTCCTAGGTACTTAACAAAGTTGGGTTATAAATCTAGCCCTAAGCTTTTGAGCAGGGAATGAGAAAAGGAAATAGATTAAGATATACTGTTCACAGGAATCATCAAACAAACAGGACACTGTTGATTTACAGTAGCTCAGATGTGTTTCCAAGTTCTAGCAGCTTCCCACTTCAGCTCCAGTTTCTGCAGGTCCTTGCTGGCTCCGGAAGCTTCGTCGGCCAGCACCTCCCTGCTTCTCCATGGCATTTCTCGGCCCCCATCTCCTTTTTAGTTCCTGGAACACGCCAGACTTACGCCTGACTTGAGGCCTTTACACAATGTTTCGTCTCCCCCTGGAATGCTTGTTCCCCACATCTTCACATGTCTAATCTGCCGTTCAGGTCTTGGCTGAAAGTCCCATCTTCAGAGAAGTTTCTGACTTCCCAGTCTAGGAAGCCCCCTTCCCTTATCTCCACTCTTGTCTTGCTTCACCTTCTTCATTTTTGTCTTCATAACAGTTACCACGTAAAATTCTTTTATTCATGTATTTAATCATTTGCTCATTGTGTGTTTCTGCCATTATGTGAGGCCCATAAGCACAAAGACTGTACCTTCCAGAGCACTGTGTGGCAAATAGTAGGATGCTCCGTAAATATTCACTGAATAACGAACACCGAAAACTAAAACTAGGGAAAACTTTTTCTAAAGGGTCCTCACGAAAAGGGATACTGAGCAATGTAGTGGATATATCCTTAGCAGCACCCTCACGGCAGACACAGCAAAGAGTCCCCAGTGATTCCTGCTTTGTTTTGCTTTATTTTGTTTAGAGACAGGGTCTCTCTCTGTTGCCCAGGCTAAGGTGCAGTGGGATGATCATAGCTTACTGTAACCTGGAATTCCTGGGCTCAGGCGATCTTCCCAACTTGGCCTCTTGGGCTGCTGAGTCACTGGGACTATAGGCGTGTACCACCACACCCAGCTTTTTCTTTTTCTTTTCTTTTTTAGACAGAGTCTTGCTTCATCACTCAGGCTGCAATGCAGTGGCACAGTCTTGGCTCACTGCAACCTGAGCCTCCCAGGCTCAAACAATTCTCCTGCCTCAGCCTCCTAAATAGGTGGGACTACAGGCAAACCACCCTGCCTGGCTAATTTTTATATTTTTAGTAGAGACGGGGTTTTGCCATGTTGGCCAGGCTAATCTCCAACTCCTGACATCAAGTGATTACAGGCTCACACATGTAATAATCCCAGCCTTGGCATCCCAAAGTGCTGGGTTACAGGTGTGAGCCACCACACCCGGCCTAATTAAATTTTTTTTTTTTTTTGGAGAAACAGGGTCTCACTTTGTTACCCAGGCTGGTTTTGAACTCCTGACTTGAAGTGATCCTCCCACCTTAGCCTCCCAAAGTTCTAGGATTACAGGCATGAGCCACTGCACCCAGTCCCCAATGGTGCTTAATTAGTCTCAAGTCAGCTCAAAGCAGGAGGCAGCCAAGACACACGAGAGTAGTTCTGTCTGCACTTTCTAATCCTACTTTCCCTCTGTCTGTAATCCCTCTCATTGCAACCATTCTATTATACCATCTCAATAGATTCAGACAACGGTAGGCTGCTATCCGCCTAAGAGTTCATTTTATAGAGGTTAACAATGGCATCAATTTGCATTATTTGGAAGGTTCAGTGAATTAATAAAAAGGTGGCTTTTTGGAATATATTTGAAATAAGTATTTTTATTGAGTAGACACTCAATAACTGATATAATTGCTAATACAAGCAGATCTCTTCTGAACCTATTCAAGTTATTCAAACAAAACATTATGAATTAATTCATAACCTTATGTGCAAATTTGTGTTTACTAAAGTCACTGACTATACTGTATGCTAGTAGGCATTTACATCTTTTTCATCCACTCTAAGATAGCACCAATGTAAGCAACTCATGTATCGATAAGAAAGAAAAACATCTCGCAATTAATATTATAAGGCTCAGTTTAGGATGTGTCTCAGTACCTATAAAAAATGATAGGAGCTAACGTTTATTAAACATCTATTATCACTCAGGCACTGTGAGCTAAACATTTTACATAAACATTCTCTTTTATTTCCTGCAAAATACAAGGGGAAAGGTAACTTTATAATCTCCAGTTTACAGATGATGAAGCTGAGGGTAGATATCCCAGTTCACAAAACTGGTATGTGACAGAGACCTAGAGTGAACTCAGAACTGCCTGACACTGGAGCCTGAGTTCCAAGCTACTGTGTTTAGAATACCTTCTGTCTCAGTCTGCTTTCTGCTGCTATAGCAGAATAACTGAGGCTGGATAATTTATAAAGACAATATATGGGGCCGGGCACGGTGGCTCATGCCTGTAATCCCAGCACTTTGGGAGGACGAGGTGGGTGGATCATGAGGTCAAGAGATCGAGACCATCCTGGTCAACAAGTAAATCCAATAAGGATGAGGAAGAAGATGACAGGAAGGATATTCATTTATATGAATAAACAGATTTTCTACTTTCTTTCTTTTCTTTTTTTTTTTGAGATACAGTCTCACTCTGTCATCCAGGCTGGAGTGCTGTGGCATGATCTCAGCTCACTGCAACCTCCGCCTCCCGGGTTCAAGCGATCCTCCTGCCTCAGCCTCCTTGGTAGCTGGGATTATAGGCATGTGCCACCATGCCTGGCTAATTTTTGTATTTTTACTAAAGACGGGGTTTTACCATGTTGGCCAGGCTGGTCTTGAACTCCCGGCCTCAAGTGATTCACCCACCTTAGCCTCCCAAAGTGTTGGAATTGCAGGCATAAGCCACCACGCCTGGCCAATTTATGTGAATAAGCAGGTTTTCTACTTTCAACACTGCTTTATTTTTTTTTGCTTACATTGTTCCGCTTTGGCCGTTGGGAGGTCTTTCACTTTCCTCCTGTGTCCCTTTGACATAGCCCTATTGATGTGGGCTGGTTTGGTTTGTATGTTCATTTGTTCGGTTTTGTTTTTGAGCACTTTCTTACTTTCTGGCACTACAAGATATTTTAAGCTTGTCTTGTATATATTCTGCCCTGGTCAAATTCTAGAATTTAAAGTATGAGAACACATCCCAAGATAAAAGTACAAAATCAGATTTTGTGAAGACTCTTGGGAGTAGCAAAGAGAGACCACAGAAAATGGCCAGCACGAGGGCAGACATGGAGTTCAGCAGTGATACTAGAGTTTAAGTCACGAAATAAACAGCGAATTTCCATGTAAGAATGCCAATGCAATCTTGTGGATTTCCCAGGGACTTGGTGGACGGTGTTTGGTGACTGCAACGTGGCTGTGGGAGGGCATGCTTTTGCAGATTTGCTGGGCCCAGCAGATACGGCAAGTCCTGGCTATCCATGAACTCAAGCATGGAAGCCCAAAGGGGACATGCAGGGGAAAGCTCAATACAAGGAAAACCAGTAGTAGCGACATGGCAGGACTGAGAATGATGCTACCTTAATACAGCGTAAAGGTTACAGATGTGGCCAGGTGTGGTGGCTCACGCCTGGAATCCCAGCACTTTGGGAGGCTGAGCAGGTGGATTAGATAACTTTAAAAGTTATCTGGAACTGCTGTGGGAATCTTGCCACTGTCATCGTCTCCGTAGGCTTTTGGCTCAGGGATCATTTCAGATGTGGCAAAGTCTCTTCAGGCTGACCACAGCTTTCTGGTCCCCTCTATTCCTGGGGTGCATAAGCATTTGAGGTTTTGAGAAGAAGATACGCTGGCCAGGGACCTTGTCATGGGATGTCAATGTCCACCCTGCTCCTTGTGCAAGCTGCCACTTAAAAAAAAAAAAATCTGCCATCAGTGGGAACAGGGGAAAAAAAAAGGTAAGCACTCAGCATGGGTATATGATTGGGGATGGTGCAGGGGAGAATCACTTATGGATTCATAAAGATAGTGAACAAAGATTATTCTATGGCAATAAAGTAATTTATATTTGTTTTGCTATAAAATACTATTTTTCTCTAAATCTAATCTTGATATCAGCCAAAAAGTCACCTCTATTTATTTATTCATCCTCAAGATATATTTGTAATCTCTTGAGTGCCAGTTTGGCACTTTTCTGGGCACTGGGATACATTCTTGAACATGACAAGCTTCTCAACTTCAGGACAGTTTGGGACATCTGGCTGTGGTGACCACAGCTTGTCAGTCTTTCTTCCCCCGCAAACCTGGTGATTTCCTCTTGAGTATAAGACAATATCACTCAAGGAACTGGATAGAAATTTCATAAAAGAGGAGCTAGGTGAAGTCAGGGAAAGAACTGGGAATTGGTTTTGACAGGTGGAAACTTGTGCCATTTTAGTGTACGATTGAGAGAGCTGCACACATGTGGCTAATTCCTCAACGGCATCACCTCTTCCAACCCACTGTGAATCCTCTTTGCAAATTTTACATGGGCTTACACATTAATTTTTCCAGCCATCACCTCATTTTTCTATTCCCTTTCCTCCAAAGAATCCCCCAAAACAAAGGAACAAAAATCTCTAAAACAAGAAAGTGGAGGGTCTATTTCCTCCTCATTATTTTGCCTTTTCTTGCCCTTCACATTTGGCCTCTGCCACAGTGGGCAGCAGAAATGCTGACCTAGCATGAGAAAGGCTTTTCTGGGGGTCCTGTGCCCCTGGCAGCAGCGACAGCAGCGGTAGGAAGTACAGGAAGCCTCATGAGATGGCCTGTTCTTGAACACTTGCCAGCCTGCTTCTGCAGACTCATGAGGTTACGAGAAACAGGCAAGTTACCGGGAGGTTATTGGAGCAAAGCCCCAGTTCTCAACTGTGTGAGGTTCACCCATAACCGGCAGAATGACCACAGGGCACAGCCGTGAGAGTTCCAGCCACAGCCTGTGGCCCCAGTGCTACGTGTTGAGATGCTTCTGGTTTGAAGCACCCAGGAAACCCAGTGGTTATTGTTGGCAATGAAAGGCATTTAAGCGAGGCTGGCTCCACTAGTGCTGCGACACGTGGGCTCATGGTAAGACGCTGCTACTGAAGCCTTCTGAGGTCACGTGAGGGGGGAGGGATGATGACCCCTTCCTGTTTTTGTGAGGCAAGAAGGTGGCTGATTCTGAGGGGAAAGGGAAGAAGTCTGGTTTATAGACCAGAGTTAACCTCTGTGGAAGACCCAGGATGGGCCCGTGTGACTACTGTTTTGCATTTCTGGGCAATTTAGCTAACTGCTGACATATGAATATAAGCTGTGAGATGAAGACACTGGCCCAAGTCACCAGACTGCCAAAAGTTTTGTCACTTATTATGATTATTTTTTGAGATGGAGTCTCACTCTGTTGCCCAGGCTGAAATGCAGAGGCATGATCTTGGCTCACTGCAACCTCCTCCTCCTGGGTTCAAGCAATTCTGCTGCCTCAGCCTCCTGAGTAGCTTGGATTACAGGCAAATTTTTGTATTTTTAGTAAAGATGGGGTTTCACCATGTTGGCCAGGCTGGTCTTGAACTCCTGACTTCAGGTGATCTACCCACCTTGGCCCAAAGTGCTGGGATTATAGGCATGAGCCACTATGTCCAATATTCATCACTTATTAAGAAATGGAAAGATAGAAAGAGAGGGCAGGAAAACAGGAAAGAAGAAAGGGAGGAAAGAAGAAGGGGAGGGTAAGAGGGAAGGAAGGAAGGGAGGGAGACAGACAGAAAGAAAGAAAGAAAATTCTTCTGTCAAATATTGTTTTCTGATACAGAAGCTCCATTCTGAAAGTGTTGCATTAAAGGCAAACCAGGACTGGACCCAGGCCTAATGCTCCACCCCACGTGAACACCCCCCAGGCGTGTGCCCAACTACAGAACCCTTTGGCTTTCTGCCACATCTGGTCATCTGATCGCACACTTTGAGAGCTGAACCTCTGGGATGGTTTGGCTCTGCCTTTTGGACACAAAGGCACTAAGCCAGGCCCAGCATCTAATGTGCCTAGCAGATACCTTCTTCCAGCAACACTGGTAGGTAGCCTAATTTGGAGGGAGAATGGGAGCCCGGCTACTCTGTGGCCAAAGACTAGAGATAGGCCTTGGGCCAGTCACGGCTCAGGCCTTGGATTCTGAAAACCCACTCTGCTACTCCTCTCTCCTGGAGGGGAACTCACCCCTGGGCTGGAAACCTGGAGTAGAGCTGGGGATTGTGAGGCTGGGCAGATGACGGCCCTGGAACTGGGCCTGTGAGTCAGGAGACTCAGAGTGGGGCCCAACATTGTTGTGCTCAGTTCAGAATGATCATCTGACTCCCTTACTGGGGATGCTGATAAGGCCCTTAAACTGCTGGTGGGAGTGGCGAGAGGCTTCCTGGACAGCTGATGATTTGGACAGAAGTATTAAATAATTGAATTACAAAATGTATTTGATGATGTAGATGCTAGAACATTTAATTTGTCTTTTTAAAGCAAGTTCCGCTGGCATTATTAAGTGGGATTCTCTTCTCTCTGCTCCCCACCTTACGCAGCTGGCTTGGGGAGTTGACTCATCTTACACACTCTTTCTCAATCTGTAATCAAGCTCTAATAGGGAGCATTTCTTTAACAGATACCAATGCAGCTAACATTAAATTAGCTAAATTAAAGGTGTATTTTTAAAAAAGTTATTTTCTAAAGCCTGGGTGTGAACCATTTATTTAAGATAAGAGGGGGTGCTCAACTTCCGTTGGGTGCGGGTGGAAGATGCAGTTTATCAGCTGTCTCCACCATCGTCACTAACAAAGGCCAAAAAATACCGAAGACAGCTGCCACATAGATTGCTTACAGGCTGGCCAGGCAGTTAGATTCTTTTTTTTTTTTGAGATGGAGTCTCACCACGTCACCCAGGCTGGAGTGCAGTGGCACGATCTTCGTCACTGCAACCTCTGCCTCCCGGGTTCAAGCGATTCTCCTGCCTCAGCCTCCTGAGCAGCTGGGATTACAGGTGCATGCCACTGAGCCTGGTTAATTTTTGTATTTTTAGTGGAGACAGGGTTTCGCCATGTTGGTCAGGCTGTTCTCTAACTCCTGACCTCAGGATGGTCTCCCAAAGCGCTGGGATTACAGGTGTGAGCCACTGCATCCGACCTGGAGTCTAAGCAATATCTTTAACTAGGGCTATTGTTAAAAGTTGCTTTTTTGTTTTACTTGAGGTAAAATCCTCTTATCGGTAATACCATAGTCATCAAAAGGCTAGAATAAACAAATTAAGTCCCTGCTCACCGCGAATATATTTCCAAGCAACGGCCAAAGTCACAATCTTTTCGGCGATAATAATGTTGGGATGGATGGTGCAATATTTTCACCAGCTTTATCTACTGTGCTCCTTATGACCACCCCCATGAGGTAAGTTAACCCAGTTTTACTATCCTCACTTTCCAACGTGGATCAAAACTATGCAATATGCTGATGAATCATGTGCCTTTTGAAAAACAACTCCAGACATGGTACTGGACCAGAAACTGATAACAGAATGCCTGCCCATGTGACACCAAGTGACTGTCAGAACTACTCTTTTTTTTTTTTTTTTGAGACGGAGTTTCGCTCTTGTTACCCAGGCTGGAGTGCAATGGCACGATCTCAGCTCACCGCAACCTCCGCCTCCTGGGTTCAGGCAATTCTCCTGCCTCAGCCTCCCAAGTAGCTGGGATTACAGGCACGCGCCACCATGCCCAGCTAATTTTTTGTATCTTTAGTAGAGACGGGGTTTCACCATGTTGACCAGGATGGTCTCGATCTGTTGACCTCGTGATCCACCCGCCTCGGCCTCCCAAAGTGCTGG
>JAPYYA010005265.1:0-10949 GCA_028533165.1 Leontopithecus rosalia | reverse complement strand
TTGTGTCCTCTCTTATTTCCTTGAGCAGTGGTTTGTAGTTCCCCTTGAAGAAGTCCTTTACATTCCTTGTTAGTTGTATTCCTAGGTATTTTATTCTCTTTGTAGCAATTGTGAATGGCAGTCCGTTCTTGATTTGGCTCTCTTTAAGTCTGTTATTGGTGTATAGGAATGCTTGTGATTTCTGCACATTGATTTTGTATCCTGAGACTTTGCTGAAGTTGCTTATCAGTTTAAGGAGATTTTGGACTGAGGCAAAGGGGTCTTCTAAATATACAATCATGTCATCTGCAAATAGAGACAATTTGACTTCCTTGTTTCCTAATTGAATACCGTTTATTTCTTTTTCTTGCCTGATTGCTCTGACTAGAACTTCCAATACTATATTGAACAGGAGTGGTGAGAGAGGGCATCCTTGTTTAGTGCCAGATTTCAAAGGGAATGCTTCCAGCTTTTGCTCATTCAGTATGACATTGGCTGTGAGTTTGTCATAAATAGTTTTTATTCTTTTGAGATATGTTCCATCAGTACCTAGTTTATTGAGAGTTTTTAGCATAAAGGGCTGTTGAATTTTGTCAAAGGCCTTCTCTGCATCTATTGAGATAATCGTGTGGTTTTTGTCTTTGGTTCTGTTTATGTGGTGGATTACATTTATAGACTTGTGTATCTTGAACCAGCCTTCCATCCCCGGGATGAATCCTACTTGATCATGGTGGATAAGCTTTGGCATTTGCTGAGGAGTGATTTACTTCCAATTACATGATCAGTTTTAGAATAGGAGTGATGTGGTGTTGAGAAGAATGTATATTTTGTGGATTTGGGGTGGAGAGTTCTAAAAATGTCTATTAGGTTTGCTTGGTCCAGATCTGAGTTCAAGTTCTGAATATCCTTGTTAATTTTTCTGTCTCGTTGATCTGTCTAATATTGACAGTGGGATGTTAAAGTCTCCCTCTATTATTGTGTGGGAATCTAAGTCTCTGTGTAGGTCATTAAGAACTTGCTTTATGTATCTGGGCAATCCTGTATTGGGTGCATATATATTTAGGATCATTAGCTCTTCTTGTTGCATTGATCCTTTTACCCTTATGTCATGACCTTCTTTGTCTCTTTTGATATTTGTTGCTTTAAAGTCTATTTTATCAGAGACTAGGATGGCAACTCCTGCTTTTTTTTCTCTCTCCATTTGCTTGGTAAATCTTCCTCCATCCCCTTATTTTGAGCCTATGCATGTCCTTGCATGTGAGATGGGTTTCCTGGATACAGCACACTTATGGGTTTTGACTTTCTAATCCAATTTGCCAGTCTTTGTCTTTTGATTGGGACATTCAGTCCATTTACATTTAAGGTTAATATTGTTATGTGTGCATTTGATCTTGTCATTTGATGCTAGCTGTTTGTTTTGCCCATTAGTTGATGCAGTTTCTTCATTGTATTGATGCTCTTTATGATTTGGCTCATTTTTGGAGTGGCTGGTACTGGTTGTCCTTTTCTTGTTTAGTGCCTGCTTCAGGAGCTCTTATAAGGCAGACCTGGTGGTGATGAAATCTCTCAGCAATTGCTTGTTCCTAAAGGGTTTTATTTCTCCTTCACTTATGAAGCTTAGTTTGGCTGGATAGAAAATTCTAGGTTGAAAGTTCTTTTCTTCAAGGATGTTGAATATTGGCCCACTCTCTTCTGGCTTGTAGGGTTCCTGCCGAGAGATCTGCTGTGAGTCTGATGGGCTTCCCTTTGTGGGCAACCTAACTTTTCTCTCTGGCTGCCCTTAGCATTTTTTCCTTCATTTCAACCCTGGTGAATCTGATGATTATGTGCCTTGGGGTTGTTCTTCTTGAGGAATATCTTTGCAGTGTTCTCTGTATTTTCTGGGCTTGAATATTCACCTGCCTTGCTAGGTTGCAGAAGTTCTCCTGGATAACATCCTGAGGAGTGTTTTCCAGCTTGGATTAATACTCTCCATCACTTTCAGTTACACTTATCAAACATAGGTTAGGTCTTTTCACATAACCCCATATTTCTTGGAGGCTTTGTTCATTTGTGGCATTTAGGGGTAAAAGCTGGTTGTTGCAGCATCAGTTGGCTACATTGTAGCCAGGAGACAGACAACAGTATGTGTCTGAACTGAGAGTCATGAGTTCTGGGTCAAAGATGTAATAGAGAAACATTACATTCCTGCCTGTCTAGGATATAGCGCTGATGCAGCCCCCTTCTCACCTACAGAGACCTTGGTGTATGTCACCAGGAGCTCCCCCAGCCACTCCTGTCAGGGCTGGTGCCTGTGCTCACCACTGGGTTATTCATGAGTGAGCTTGGTGGTCCAATTCTGCCCAGCTTTTACCTCTCTGCCCCCAAAGCTGAACAGGAAACTCAGGGCACCAGGCACTCCACAGATCAGCCCATTGCCTGAAACAACAGAGAACGCCTCCCAGTGAACCAAGATCAGGTACACACCAAACTGCTTCTGCCACAACCAGCTTTTACCCCTAAATGCCACCTAATGGCCTGGAGGTTGAATTGCACAATCCAATACAAAACACTTTGACGGAATTACACAGAGCTATAGAAGCAAAGCCAAAAGACCCTACCAACATATGCTACATTCACATCCTCAAAGGGTGGGATATCCAACACTAATAAAAATATATTTTAAAATAAGAATATCAGCTTCTCCAGATGAGAAGAAAACAGTGAAAGAACTCACACCATCAAAAAACTGACTGCTGTGACACCACCAAAGGATTACACTCGGTCTCTAGCAATGGATCCTAGCCAAAATAAAAATCCTGATGTGACAGATAATTCAAAATATGGATTGTAAGGAATCTCAATGCAATCCAAGAGAAGGTTAAAAAAATAACACAAAGAAATAAGATAAATAATTCAGGATATGAAAGACACAGAACTTTTTTAAAAAAGCAACTTCTGGAAATGAAAAATTCACTGAAGTAATTTCAAAATACAGCTGAAAGCTTTAATAATAGACTAAATCAAGCAAAAGAAAGAATTTCAGAGCTTGAAGACCAGTCCTTCTAATTAACCCAGTCAGCAAAAAAAGAAGAAATAATAATTTTAAAAATTGAACAAAGCCTTTGAGATATAGCATTATGGAAAGCAATCAAACCTATGAGTTACAGGCATTCCTGAGGAAAAAGAAAAAGATAATCTGAAAAACATATTTGAAGAAATCATTCAGGAAAATTTTCCTGATCTTGCCTGAGATGTAGACATCCAGATACAAGAAGTACAGAGAACACCTGGGAGATACTTTACAAGAACATCACCAAGGTACATAGTCATCAGACTATCTAAGGTCAAGTTGAAAGAAAAAAATGTAAAAGCACCTAGAGAGAAGCTTCAAATTACCTGTAAAGAAAACCCCACGAGACTAACTGTGGACTTCTCAGCAGAAACCTTATGAACAGAATAAATGGGGAGGCCTATTTTCAGCCTTCTCAAAGGAAAAAAAAAAGCCAGCCAAGAATATTCTAGGCTGCCTAACTAAGCTTCATAAATGAAAGAATAATAAAGTATTTCCAGGCAAGCAAACATTAAGGGAATTCATCACAACTAGACCAGTCCTACAAGAAATGCTCAAAAGAGTTCTAAACATGGAAACAAAAGAACAATATGCACTATCATAAAAAGCAAACTTAATTTCAAAACTCACAGATCCTATAAAGAAATTACACAATTGAGATTACAAAGCAACTAGCTATCAACATTATGACTGGAGAAAAACTTATTAATATTAACTTGAAAGTAAATGGCCTAAATGCTCCACTTAAAACATATATACTGGCAAAATGGATTTAAAAAACAAGACTCAACAATTAGTCACCTACAAGAGACTCACCTAATAGATAAAGATACTCAAAGACTCAAAGTAAGGTGTTTTCAGCTGTGTGATCACAAACTGAAAACAAAAACAAGCAGCAGTTTTGATAAAAGTATTAGATATTTATATAAGATAAAATAGGCTTTAAATCAACAACAGTGAAAAAAGACAAAGAAGTTCATTATAAAATGATACAGAGTTCAATTTAGCAAAAAGATATAACTAAGTGTATATTGCACCCAATACTGAAGCATTCAGATTCAAAAACAAGTACTATTAAACAACAAAAAAAGATAAATAGGAGCACAATAATAGTAAGAGATTTCAACACCTCATTGACAGTATGTAACAGACCATAAAGGCAAGAAATCAACAAAGAAACTCTGGATGTTCCTTCCAGTAGGAGACAGCTTAAAAAGTAAAAAATTTTAAAAAAGAAACTCTGGGTATAAACTGGACTCTAGACCAAATAGATCTAATACA
This sequence comes from Leontopithecus rosalia, assembly GCA_028533165.1. Lineage (NCBI taxonomy): Eukaryota > Metazoa > Chordata > Mammalia > Primates > Cebidae > Leontopithecus > Leontopithecus rosalia. Next base: position 6,637 of record JAPYYA010005265.1, on the reverse strand, counting down.
CATTTACAGACCACCCTATCCAATGACACCTGAAACATTCTCCAAATTAAACCATATGCTTGGCCATAAAGCAAGTTTCAATAAATTCAAAAAAATTAAAATCATATCAAATATCTTCTCATATCACAGTGAGATAAAATTAGAAATCAATAACAAGGGGAACTCTGAAAACTATACAAATACCTGGAAACTAAATAACTTTCTCCAAACAATCTTTGAGTAAATAATAAAATTAAGAGACAAATCAAGAAATTGAACTGAATAAAAATAGGGTAAAACATACCGAAACATTTGGGATACAACAAAACATTACTCAGAGGAAAGTGTGTAGTGTTAAATGCCTACAAAAGGAGAGAAAGATCACAAATCAACAACCTAACATTACACCTCAAAGAGCTAGAAAAATAAGAACAAACCAAACCCAAAGCTAGCAGAAGAAAATAAGCAAAAATCAGAGCAGAACTAAATGAGATTGAGATCTAATTAATACAAAAGATCAATAAGACAAAAAGATTTTTCTTTGAAAGGATAAGCTAAAGTGATAGATTGCTAGCTAGGAGTCACCAAGAAAAAAAGAGAAATTATCCAAAAAACACAATCAGAAATTATAAAGGTGATATTACAATATAATCACAGTTATAAAAAAGATCATCATCAGAGAGTACTATGAGCACCTCTACGTGCACAAACTAGAAAACCTAGAGGAAATGGATAAATTCCTGGAAACATGGAACTTCCAAGATTGATCCAGGAATAAACAGAAATTCTGAACAAACCAATAATAAGTCATAAAATTATGAAAAAATGCTCATCATCACTGGTCATTAGAGAAATGCAAATCAAAACCACATTGAGATACCATCTCACATCAGTTCGAATGGCGAACATTAAAAATCTGGAGACAACAGATGCTGGAGAGGATGTGGAGAAATAGGAACACTTTTACACTGTTGGTGGGATTGTAAATTAGTTCAACCATTGTGGAAGACAGGATAGCGATTCCTCAAGAACCTAGAATAGAAATTCTATTTGACCCAGAAATCCCATTACTGGGTATACATCCAAAGGATTATAAATCATTCTATTATAAAGACACATGCACATGTATGTTCACTGTGGCACTGTTTACAACAGCAAAGACCTGGAACCAACCCAAATGCCCATCGATGATACACTGGACTGGGAAAATGTGGCACATATACACCATGGAATACTATTCAGCCATAAAAAAACAGTAAGTTTGTGTCCTTTGTAGGGACATGGATGAATCTGGAAACCATCATTATCAGCAAACTGACACAAGAACAAAAAATCAAACACCACATATTCTCACTCACAGGCAGGTGTTGAACAATGAGAGCACATGGACACAGCGAGGGGAGCATCACACACTGGGGTCTGTTAGGTGGGGCGGGAGGGAGGGTGGGGGTGGGGAGGTTGGGGGGATAACATGGGGAGAAATGCCAGATTTAGGTGATGGAGGGATGGAGGCAGCAAACCACATTGTCATGTATGTACCTATGCAACAATCTTGCATGATCTGCACGTGTACTTCAGAACCTGAAGTACAATAAAAAAATAGAGATACTTACTTTTAAAATTAAATCAGTAATTTAAAATCTGCCCTCAAAAAAGTCTAAGACCAGACAAATTCACAGCTGAATCTTACCAGATGCACAAAGATGAACTAACATCAATCTTACTGAAACTATTTCAAAAAATAGAGAAGGAGGGATTCTTTCCTGTCTCATTCTATAAAACCAGTATCACTCTGACACTAAAATCAAGCAAGAACACACACACAAAAAATTATGGGCCAATATTCCTGATGAACACATGCAAAAATCCTCAATAAAATACTAGCAAACTGAATTCAACAGCATATCAAAAAGAATATGATGTGCTGTGGGTTTTATTCCCACATGATCAAGTGGGTTTTATTCCAGGGTTGCAAGGAGAGCTCAACATAAGCAAATCAATAAATGCAGTTCACCACAAAAACAGAATTAAAAACAAAAGCCAGATCATGACCTCAATAGATGCAGAAAAGCATTTGATAATCCAACATCTTTTCATGACTAACACCTTCATTAAACTAGGCATCAAAAGAACATAATTCATAATAATAAGAGCCATATCAGGCAAACCCACAGCTAAGACCATACTGAATGGGGAAAGTTGAAAGCATTTCCTAAGAACCAGAAATAGACAAGGATGGCTGCTCTCACCACTCGTAGTCAGCAAAATACTGAAAGTCCTAGCCAGAGCCATCAGGCAAGAGAGAAATAAAATATACATCTAAATTGGAAAAGAGGAAGTTAAATTATCTCTATTCACTGATGACATTATCTTATGCCTAGAAAGCCCCAAAGACTCTTTAAAAAGATTCCTAGACTTGATAAGTAAGTTTGGTAAAGTTTCAGGATTAAAAATGAATATGCAAAGATCTGTATGTAGCATTTCTATATATGAATAATGTTCAAGCTGAAAAACAAATTAAGGACTCAATCCTATTTACAATAGACACACACACACACACACACACACACACACATGCATGCACACCTACGAGTACATGTAACCAAGGAGATGAAAGATCTCTACAAGAACTACGAAACACTAATAAGAGAAATCATATATGACACAAACTAACAGAAAAACATCCCATGCTCATAGATTAGAAGAATCAATATCATTAAAAGGACCATACTGCCCAAAGCAATGTACAAATTCAATGCAATTCCTATCAAATTACCAACATCATTTTTCACAGAATTAGAAAAAAAATCCTAAAATTTATATGAAACCAAAAAGAGCCTAAACAACCAAAGTGATCCTAAATAGAAATTACAAAGCTAGGGGCATCACATTACCTGACTTCAAACTATACTATAAGGCAACAGTAACCAAAACAGCACAGCATAGTACTGGTACAATAACAGACACATAGCCCAATAGAACAGAATAGAGAATCCAGAAATAAAGCCACATGTGTACAACCAACTGATCTTCAACAAAGTTGGCCCCCAAAAATGGGGAAAAGACACCTTGTTCAATAAATGGTACTGGGAAAATTGGGTAGCCATATGCAGAAGAATGAAACTAGACCCCTATCTCCCACCATATACAAAAATTAATTCAAGATTAATTAAAGACTTAAAACTATTTCAAAAAAAAAAAAAACCCTGAAACCATAAAACTCCTAAAAGAAAACCCAGAGAAAACTGTTCTGGATATTGGCCTAGGAAAAGAATTTATGACTCAGATCTCAAAAGCAAATGCAACAAAAACAGAAGTAGACAAATGAAACTTTTTTTTAATTTTTAAGTTCAGGGGTACATGTGCAGGTTTGTTACATAGGTAAACTAGTGTCATGGGTATTTGTTGTACATATTATTTCATCACCCAGGTATTAAGTCTAGTATTCATTATTTTTCTTGATCCCCTCCTTCCTCCCACTCTCCACCCTCTAATAGGTCCAGTGTGTGTTGTTCCCCTCTATGCATCCATGTCTTTTCATCATTTAGCTCCCACTTATAAGTAAAAATATGTGGTATTTGGTTTTATGTTCCTGCATTAGTTAGCTAAGGATAATGTTAAGGATTGTTAGCCCCAGCTCTATTCATGTTGCTGCAAACGACAAGATCTTGCTCTTTTTGTGGCTGTGTAGTATTCCATGGTGTTGTATTCCACAATTTCTTTATCCGATCTATCATTGGTGAGCATTTAGGTTGATTCCATGTCTTTGCTATTGTGAATAGTGCTGCAATGAACATACACACCATGTGTCTTTATGATAGTATGACTTAAATTCCTTTGGGTATACACCCAGAAATGGGATTGCTGGGTCAAATGGTATATCTGTCTTTAGGTCTTTGAAGAATCACCACATTATCTTTCACAATGATTGAACTAATTTCCACAACCTCACCAGCATCTGTTATTTTTTGACTTTTTAATAATGGCCATTCTGACTGGTATGAAATGGTATCTCACTGTCATTTTGATTTGCGTTTTTCTAATGATCAGTGACATTGAACTCTTTTTCATAAAATTGTTGCCTAAATGTATGTCTTCTTTTGAAAAGTATCTGTTCATGTCCTTTGCCCACTTTTTAATGGGTTTGTTTGTTTGTTTGTTTTCTTTTAAGTTAAGTTCCTTCTGATATGGTTTTTGGCTCTGTGTCCTCACTTAAATCTCACGTTGAATTGTAATCCCCAGTACTGAGGGAGGAACATGGTAGGAGGTAATTAGGAAGCATGGGGACAGATTTCCTCCTTGCTGTTCCATGATAGTGAGTTCTCAGAATATCTGATTGTGTAAACATTATGTAGCACTTCTCCTTTCATTCTTTCTCCTGCCACCATGTGCAGATGTGCTTGCTTCCCCTTCACCCTCTGCCATGTTTTTAAGTTTCCTGAGGCCTCTCCAGCCATGTCTCCTGTACAATTTGTGAAAGTGTGAATCAATTAAAACCGTTTTCTTCATAAATGATTCAGTCTTGGGTAGTTCTTTATAGCAATCTGAGAATAGGCTAATACATTTGTAGATGCTGGATATTAGACCTTTGTCAGATTCATAGTTGGCAAAAATGTTCTCCCATTCTGTAGGTTGTTTGTTTACTGTACTGATAGTTCCTTTTGCTGCAAATGATCTCTTTAGCTTAATTAGATCCCATTTGTCAATTTTTGCTTTTGTTACAATTGCTTTTGGTGCCTTTGTCATGAAAACTTTGACAGGGCCTATGTCCTGAATGGTATTGCCTAGGTTTTCTTCCAGGGTTTTCATAGTTTTGGGTTTTATATTTATGAGTTTAATCCAACTTGAGTTGATTTTTGTATATGGTATAAGGAAGAGGTCCAGTCTCAATCTTCTGCATATGACTGGCCAGTTATCCCAGCACCATTTATTGAATATGAAAGCCTTTCCCCATTGCTTATTTTTGTCAGGTTTGTCAAAAATCAAATAGTTGTAGATGTCGATCTTATTTCTGGGTTCCTTATTCTGCTCCATTAGTCTATGTATCTGTTTTTGTACCAGTACCATGCTATTTTGAATTTCTGTAGCCCTGTAGTATAGTTTGGAGTCACATAGTGTGATGCCTCTAGCTGACAAATGGGATTTAATTAAACTAAAAAGTTTCTGCACAGCAAAAGAAACAATCAACAAAGTGACAGCATACAAAATGGGAGAAAATATTTTCAAACTGTACATACAACAAAAGACTAGTTAGTGTTCAGAATCTACAAGGAACTCAAACAACACAACAAGATAATAACACAATAACCAAAATGGGCAAAGAATATGAACTGACATTTCTCTAAAGAAGACATACAAGCAGGCAACAAACATATTAACAAATGCTAAACATCACTAATCATTAGAAAATGCAAATTAAACCCACAATGAGAAACCACTTCACATCCATCAGATTTGAAGTTAAAAAATAAGAGATGTTGGTGAGGCTGTGAAAAAGAGGAGATGTTTATACACTGCTGGTGGGAATACAAATTAGTATAGTCTGTATGGAAAAAAGTATAAAGATTCTTAAAAGAATGAAAAATAGAACTACCATTTGTCCCAGCAATTCCACTACTGAGTATCTAACCAGAGGAAAAGGAATCGTTACATTAAAAAGACACCTGCACTCATGTGTTTATCACAGCATTATTATTTTTTTATTGCATTTTAGGTTTTGGGGTACATGTGCAGAACGTGCAAGATAGTTGCATAGGTACACACATGACAGTGTGTTTTGCTGCCTTCTTCCCCTTCACCCAAATTTGGCATTTCTCCCCAGGCTATCCGTCCCCAGCTCCCCACCCCCACTGTCCCTCTCATATTCCCCCCAGTAGACCCTAGTGTGTAGTGCTCCCTTCCCTGTGTCCATGTGTTCTCATTGTTCATCACCCGCCTATGAGCGGGAATATGCGGTATTTCATTTTCTGTTCTTGTGTCAGTTTGCTGAGAATGATGTTTTCCAGATTCATCCATGTCCCTACAAAGGACACGAACTCATCATTTTTGATTGCTGCATAATATTCCATGGTGTATATGTGCCACATTTTCCCAATCCAGTCTATCATGGATGGGCATTTGGGTTGGTTCCAGGTCTTTGGTATTGTAAACAGTGCTTCAATGAACATTCGTGTGCATGTGTCCTTATAGTAGAACAATTTATAGTCCTTTGGATATATACCCAGTAATGAGATTGCTGGGTCAAATGAATTTCTGTTTCTAAGGCCTTGAGGAATCACCACACTGTCTTTTACAATGGTTGAACGAATGTACACTCCCAACCAACAGTGTAAAAGTGTTTCTCTTCTTCCACATCCTCTCCAGCATCTGTTGTCTCCAGATTTTTTAATGATCACCATTCTAACTGGCGTGAGGTGGTATCTCAATGTGGTTTTGATTTGCATCTCTCTAACGATGAGTGATGATGAGCATTTTTTCATGTTTGTTGGCCTCATGTATGTCTTCTTTTGTAAAGTGTCTGTTCATATCCTTTGCCCATTTTTGAATGGTCTTGTTTGTTTTTTTCCTATAAATTTGTTTGAGTTCTTTGTAAATTCTGGATATCAGCCCTTTGTCAGATGGGTAAACTGCAAAAGTCTTTTCCCATTCTGTTGGTTGC
>JAPYYA010005264.1:0-10951 GCA_028533165.1 Leontopithecus rosalia | reverse complement strand
AAAATGAGATTCCTGATCAGCCTCCTTTGTGCTGACCCCATGAGAAAAGAAATATATCCCTCTCTGCCCTTGTCTGATTCCCCTTTCAGCCCTCCACATCTCAAGGAGAAGAATTTTAGGGTTACTGTGAAGGCCACATTCACAGATTAACATTTATTTCTTAAACTTTTGGTAGGTTCAAGCTCTCAGCCAGACATTTCAAATTCCTCATTCTAAATACAAAATATGTTTTCAAATTTTTCAAAGAAAAGGGAGACCCAGAGATGTGCAGGACTCTGAAGCTCACATGGATTTCTGACCCTCCACATGTCCCTGTGGAGAGCTTATGTGAGTGGGTGGCAGAATTCATACCTTTGGGCAAGGAGCGCCCATCAGGGAAGGTGATGGGAGTGCTGAGCTCTCTGCCAATGCCTGGCACTGGTGGGTAGAGTCTCAGTGCCTCCTTGATGCACATGGTGGTATAGGGCATCTTGTCCAGGTGGTGCCTGAAATAAGCTCATCCTGAACATCAGCAAAGCCTGGGCAGACCAGGGGCTTCCCCTGCAAAGGCAGGGAACACCATCTCTTGATTCCTCACTCACCAGGTGATGGAGGCTCCATCCCCCAAGAGGCCCTGGATCTCCTCTCGGCACCTCTGCTGATGCTTGGAGTGTGTGGCCAGAGCATAGAGGATCCAGGAGATCCCACTGGCTGTGGTGTCGTGGCCCTCGAACATGAACGTGTCCACCTCAGCACGGAGATCCTCGTCTGACAAGCTGTTCCCATTCTCCATCTGGGGAGGCCGGGTGAAAGTGCAGGGCTGGTCTCTTGCTCTTTACTTCTGAGCAAAACTGAGGCCTCTCCTACACATACTCACTTTGGCCAAGAGGAGGATGTCCAGGAAATCCAAGTGCCTCTTCTTCCTGACCTTCTCCAGCTCCCCCCACTCCTGCAGGAGAGCTTTCCTCTGTTGGATCACTCGGTCTGTCCCAGAACAATGGTTACCAGGCCAAGCTGAGACTGTCAGCAACCCCCAGGAGGCCTAGCTGCCCAACTGCCCCCATGTGGGTACCTGGTAAATCTCAGTGGGAATGTGGGTGTGGGTGTGGGTGCGAGGTCAGGGGTGGAAACTCTAGTACTGTGTGAGGCAGGGCAGGCCTCCTTCAAGTGGCACAGCTCACAGAGCATCCACTTGAATGCTGTTTGGACAGGGTCTCATCTGTTATCTCCATATGGGGACATAGGCAAACCAAGGGACAGAGTCTGGCCCCTCATAACTCAGTTCCCAGCCCCTGATGAGGGAATTCCCCAGGCTGAGTGTATTCTAGCTTCTGGAAGGCGACTAAGGTGACTTCTCTGTCTGAGGAGTCAGGGCAGTTTCTTTCGCTGTGCCTGATAAAGGCTGGGAGACAAGAGGAGGAGACAGAACCTGTGTGCTGATGTGCGAGCTGGCAGGCGCGGTGTGACCAGCGGCCAGCAGTGGTCAGGCTGTAGATGGTGTCATTCTGGTGAAAGGCATTCCTCACACGGAAATGAAACAGGTTGTTCAGGTCCGTAATGGCCTGGATGTAGGACTGAGAATCCCTGAGGGAGAGTATGAAGAAGAAACTGAGTAATGGGCCCATTACTTGGAGGTAGATGGGGGTCTGAGAGCAGACAGCCTCAAGTAATTGGGACAAGCAGCCTTGAGGCAATGTTTCTTCTGTCTTACAGCCCTATTATCCTCTGGCCTTTATCAGAGGGCATGAACAACCAGGGTCCACCTGTGCTAGGAATTAAGCATCTGTTCCTGAGACTTTGGTCTGGACTGGAATTAGATCTTGGTCAGGTACTGAATCTACCTTTACGTGGAGGTGAGCCTTCATGCTGCCCCACCTGCCCCTCACGTATGTCCACTTGATAAGAACAAGGACCCTGCAGCTGGAGGGTTACCACTGACCTGTCCAACTGAATGCTGCCCTGGTGGCTGAAGGCACACTTCATGATGGTGTCCAGGGTCATCAAGGAGATATGCTGAAAGACCTCCAGAGGGGAGTCCTGGCCAATGAGCTCTTCCCATTTGTCCTGTGGTGGGAAGGGGCATGGATCTTCTTAATCTCCAACAAGTGCTTTTTCCTGTATCTGCAGATATCTTGTTTTTTCCCGTAGCTTGCAGATATCTTGGTTGGGATTCCTCACTTTACAGAGCAGATGTATTGTAGAAACTGGGACTGTAGAGCTACTGTTGGTAAACTGATGCCTAATTCTCATACACCTTTAATACAACATCGAACAGATCCTCTCACAATAGCATGAATTAAATATTGAATTTTGAGGTTCAGTTAGGACACATGGTTGTGAAAATGTTGTTGCTGTTGTTCTGGTATAAATAATAGGGGCTCTTCAGTGTCCTGAGAGCTGAGCTAGTTCTGAGGGACTAGTAGGACACCAACCTTAGGGCAGAAAGTTTGAATGCCAAAGATAGCTTAAGAGGCTAATATGGGCACCCTTTGTAGAGAAAAGACGGACTTCAGTCCTTTTCCATTCATCAAAATTTGCTGCGCACAGTTAGGTGAGAATTCGGAGATGATGCCATGGCAGGTATTGCTCTGAGAACAGACCTGGTGTTCGTTTCCACTGAAGGGTGACTCAAATCCATGCAGAAACCTGGGGCCCCAGGCCAGAGCCTGCGTGGGTGACATCTTGGTTTGTCCATGCTGCCACTGAAGCTGCCATTGCTCAGGCCAACTGGCATAGGAAGTTTTGCTGTCCAACAAGACTGCATACTTTTCCAGTCGCTTGTGCTGAAGGTTCCAAAGTGGAAGGGGAAGAGCCTTGTATTGACCATGAATCTCTTTTCCTATGATGGTGAACAAAGTGCGGATCCGATCTGATGCCTGTGTGTTCTCCCTTATACAACTCTGGGGAACTTTACTCTCACAGCAAGGACTTAAGAGTATTGTTACATGTGTCTATATCTATGGCTGTCTGCGGAACACAGAGTTGGAGTGGAGTTGGTGACAGTGTGTGCTGTGAGTGGGTGTGGGGAGAGGAGAAAGACATGGACTCACCAGCATCACTCTCACGGAGTCTGCCGTGAACCCCACGTAGGGCTTCAGGATGTCATAGTGGAAGGCTGGGGTCAGCATCCGTCGATGCTGGAACCATGTCTGGCCATTCAACAGGAGCAAGCCGTGCCCTAAGGTAGACATGAGTGTGCGTCTGTGTGTCACAAACCTAGGGATGACTGGTGACCATTTGGGAGTGAGAAAGCTGGCTTCTCAGGGGAAGAAATAGCCAGAAGAAGCCACATCATGGTCAAATGCAGGAAAAGAAGGTACATTTCAGGCATACGAATTTTCTAATTGAGCTGCTACATCCATGTGATTATGACAGCTGTGAGATAAAGGTCGAAAAGTGTTGTCGGCAGATATAAAATAAATGTGAGGCCAAGGATGCCTGGAGAGAAGGGAGAAGTGAAATGGAAGAAGCTGAGCCTGAGGAAGGTTTGCACCAACATTAGGAAAGGATGAGAGTCTTGTTAGAAGAAGGAAATGAGGCTTGATTTGGGGATGGGGTCATGATAGTGGTGGCTCCTAATCTATTGTTCTTATGAGCCAAAGAGATAAACCTAACTAGGGAGTGGGATGCAGCCCTTGTTTGCTTTACATACCAATCCATGGAGCCAGGAATCTGTAGGAACCATAAGATTTTGGGTCTGAAAAGTAAGAAAGGACTTTATAAGAAACTATGAGCTACTAAGCAAGGCAGTCCCAGAGGCAGCCATCAGTTCTTGGTGTCTGTCAGGTGGCCGTTTGACCCATGTCACCTCCCACTTGACTCCCATCCCTTTCCATTTCTGTCCTGAAGGTCAGTATGGGCTTGGGAAGACACACTCAGTGTTCCAGCATGAAAACGCCCAGAGAGCTAGAAAGGTGAATTGGTGAGAAACACGGGCTGGGTCTTCAATGATGATGAATAATACAGAGCCATGAGGTTTTCTTCCTTGATGTTTTCCTAGTCACCTTCTGACCAGCACAGGCAACAATTAGAGCTTCCAAACCCAAGTCAATGTGGGTATGAAATTTGTTTTACAGATCTGGAGCAATTTACATTTCAGAAAACCTCAATTTTCTTAACAGAGAAATAGAGAAAAGAATTGAAAATTAAGCCCCACATATTGTTTTAAACATTCATTACTCAGTACATATTTTTGACTACAGCCTGGGCTTGGTGGGCTTGATGGGCTTGGTGGATGGTTGGGAGAGGTTTCAGATATCGATGTTTGAACAGCCACTCTCCTCTGGACAGACCAAGAGGCATGTATGAAGAGGGAAGAGATATAGCAGTTGGGATGAGGGTTTGATCTTACCTGATCTCCCCAGAATCACCTTTATATAATCAGGGTCATAGAGATGGACACGAGCTTTGATTCCCCATAGCCATTGAGGACAGGCACTTGGGAATGTCTCCACCCATTTCCGAATCCGTTGCAGCTCCTGGTCCTGTGAATACTGTCAACAAAGGTAGACAGATGAATGCTTTCATATAGTTCTAGTCTCTGCAGAAGGAGTGAAGGGCAGGGCAACCACAGGAGCCAGGTAGCAGAGGTTAGGGATTTATGTCTGCTTCTGATGACCTGGGCTGTGATCCAGATTCTTTCTCTCTCCCCAGGACTTGACTTTAGGCCAAGAGCTATGAGCCCTCACTCAATACTTCCAGCAGAAATTTAAGTCAGCCATTGTCTTCATGTTGTGTAAAGCCTCTGGAAGTCATAATACAATAATTTCCATGGGTAGTATGTATAACTCATATCACTTGATAAGCAAATTAGTACAATAATTTAGTATATTTAGAGAATAAAATGAATTAATGTAAAAGTTTTAAATTACACAATAATTTTATATACTCATGCTTGTTATATTTTCAATATTATCTCAGTATATATGGTAAGATATTTTTGTTAAGATAAAATAGCATTTGGGCAAGGTGGTGGAATAGGAGCAGCTCTGGTTCACAGTTCCCAGCGAGAGCAATGCAGAAGGTGCGTGACCTCCAAGTTTCCAACCAAGGTACCAGGTTCATCTCACTGGGACTGATTAGTCAGTGGGTGTAGCCTAAGGAGGGCAAACCAAAGCAGGGTGGGCTGTCACCTCCCCCAGGAAGTGCAAGGAGCCAGAGAACTCCATCTCCTAGTCAAGGGAAGCCATTAGGGACTTCTCTGGACACTCCAGCCCTCCAGCTCAGATACTACACTTTTCCCATTGTCTTCACAACCTGCAGACCAGGAGATTCCCTCCAGTGCCTACACCAGTGTCCCAGGTTTCCAGCACAAAACTGACAGCTGTTTTAGCTGACACAAGAACAGAAAATCAAACACTGCATGTTCTCACTCATAGATGGGTGTCGAACAATGAGAACACATAGATACAGGGAGGGCAGCATCACACACTGGGGTCTCTTGTGGGGTCTTCTAAGTATACAATCCTGTCATCTGCAAATAGAGACAATTTGACCTCCTCCTTTCCTATTTGAATACCCTTTATTTCTTTTTCTTGCCTAATTGACCTAGCCAGAACTTCCAATACTATGTTGAATTGGAGTGGTGAGAGAGGGCATCCTTGTTTGTGCGAGTTTTCAAAGGGAATGTTTCCAGTTTTTGCTCATTCAGTATGATATTGGCTGTGGCTTTGTCAAAAATAGCTTTTATTATTTTGAGATATGTTCCATTGATACCTAGTTTATTGAGAGTTTTTAGCATAAAGGACTGTTGAATTTTGTCAAAGGCCTTCTCTGCATCTATTGAGATAATCATGTGGTTTTTTCTTTGGTTCTGTTTATGTGATGGATTGTGTTTATAGATTTGCGTATGTTGAAGCAGCCTTGCATCCCTGGAATGAAGCCAACTTGATCGTGATGGATACACTTTTTGATGTGCTACTGCATTTGGTTTGCCAGTATATTGTTGAAGATTTTTGGATCAATGTTCATCATGGATATTAGGAATAGGGGAGGGACAGTGGGGAGTGGGGAGTTGGGGAGAGATAGCATGGGGAGAAATGCCAGATATAGGTGATGGGAGTAAGGCAGCAAATCACACTGCAATGTGTGTACCTATGCAACAGTCTTGCATGTTCTTCACATGTGCCCCCAAACCTAAAACGCAATTTTTAAAAAGTACTTGTATACTCGCTTATGAATAAAATAAGTGCCACTTTCAACTTCATATGGAATCAAAAAAGAGCCCAATAGCCAAGACAATTCAGGGAAAAAAAAAAAGCTGGAGGCATCAGATACCTGACTTGAAACTATACTACAAGCCTATACTAGTCAAAGCAGCATGGTACTGGTACCAAAACAGAGTTATAGACTAATGGAACAGAACAGAGGCCTTGAAAGTAATGCCACACATCTACAACTATCTGATCTTGGCAAACCGGACGAAAACAAGCAATGGGGAAGTGATTCCCTGTTTAATAAATGGTGTTGGGAAAACTGGCTAGCCACATGCAGAAAGCTGAAACTGAACCCCTTTTTTATACCTTATACAAAAATTAACTCCAGATTTTAAAGATTTAAACATAAGACCTAAGACCATAAAAACCCTAAAAGAAAACCTAGGCAATACCATTCAGGACATAGGCATAGACCAGGACTTCATCACTAAAACACCAAAAGCAATAGCAACAAAAACCAAAATAGACAAATGGGACTTAATTAAACTTAAGAGCTATTGCATAGCAAAAGAAGGTATCAGCAGAGTGAACTGGCAACGAACAGAATGGGAACAAATTTTTGCAATCTCCCCATCTGACAAAGGGTAATAACCAGAACCTACAAAGTACTTAAACAAATTTGGAAGAAAAAAACAAAAAACCTTATCAAAAAGTTGGTGAAGGATATGAACAGACACTTTTCCAAAGAAGACATTTATGCAGCCAACATACATATGAAAAACAGCTCATCATCACTGGTCATTAGAGAAATGCAAATCAAAACTACATTGAGATTCCATCCCATGCCTGTTAGAATGGCGATCATTAAAAAATCAGGAGACCACAGATGCTGGAGAGGATGTGGAGAAATAGCAATGCTTTTACACTGTTGGTGGGAGTGTCAATTAGTTCAACCATGTGTAAGACAGTGTGGTGATTCCTCAAGGATCTAGAAATAGAAATACCATTTGACCCAGCAATCCCATTACTGGGTATATACCAAACGATTTTAAAATATTCTGTTATAAAGACACATGCACACGTATGTTTATTGCGGCACTGTTTATAATAGCAAAGACTTGGAACCAACCCAACTGCGAATCAAAGATCAACTGCATAAGGAAACTGTGGCACATATACACTATGGAATATGATGCAGCCACAAAAAAGGATGAGTCTGTGTCCTTTGTAGGGACACGGATGAATCTGGAAACCATCATTTTCAGCAAACTGACATAAGAACAGAAAACCAAACATGACACTTTCTCATTCATATGTGGGTGCTAAACCATGAGAACACGTGGACACAGGAAGGGGAGCATCACACACTGGGGCTTGTCAGGAGGTTGGGGGGCTAGGGGAGGGATAAAAGGGGGTGGGGAGATTGTGGAGGGATAACATTAGGAGAAATACCTAATGTAGATGATGGAGGGATGGATGCAGGAAGCCACCAAGGCATGTGTATACCTATGTAACAAACCTGCACGTTCTGCATATGTACCCCAAACTTAAAGTATAATAATAAAAAAATAAAATAGGATTTGGGATGTATATGGCTAAGTGAAAAACTTAACTAGAAAATTGTGTGCATCCTTGTATTCTACACGTTGAATACGTAGAGATTTATGGGCAGAGTCTAGGTATATGCATATGGCACTGGTGTTGAGCTATAATTTTGAGAATTGGTTTCTTATTCTCATTTTCACTTATCAATGAATTTTGAGCTCCCTGCTTCCTGCAGTCATCTTTGTAAATGCTTCGATGTGGATCACAAAGCCCTTGGCCTTCTGGCTTCAACTTTTGTTTTCTTGCCTCCAGCCTTCCTGGCAATTCCACCATCACCCATTTGTCGCAGCTCCAACGCCGCTGCCACCGCTGCTGCTGTGACACCAGCTACACCTGTTCACTCGTCTGGGCCCTGGCACGTGCTCTTTTCTCTACCCTTCCACTCTGCCACAGCGCAGCCACCTCTCCTCAGCTTTCAGGACTCAGCTTTCCTTTAATCTCATCTGGAACCCTCACAGACATTGGGTCCTCGTGATGGTTCATATAGCCAACTCTTCATTTCAACTGCTTCTAGTAACTCAAAGCAACTGTCTACCGCATAAGTATCTGATCTCTGCCCACCTCCTTCTGACATCCACATTCTCCAGCTCTGAGGCAGCTTGCCCCACTGTGGGGCAGGTTCCTTCATTCAGCACTTACTACACACACACAACATGCCAAGTGTGGTTCGGGCACTGTGTTAGGACACAGCTGTGTTCCTTACCTGTGTGGAATTTCCAATCTAGCTGTGGGGTAAAGAAGATTAGAGGTTGTGCAGTAGGGAATAATCAATATTGAGATGGAAGAAAGGACAAGCATCTGGGGAAGCTTTGAAGAGGGGCCTAACTCAGAACTGAACATTAGAAAGCCGTTTCTCTCTGATTCAGAGTCATCATTTACTGAGGGACTATCCGGTTACAAAGATAAATCAGAGATAGTCTCTCCCAGAAGAAGCCCACATTTATGACACTGCAGAAAAATAACTGAATCAAGTGAACACTACTCTGTCCTCTTGAGATGGATAGCCCACAGAGAAAAGAGTTGGCCCTTCATTACTGGGAGACCTGGGAGGCCTTCTAGGAGGAGGCAGCTTGGTGCTGGACCTTGACAGATAGATGAGTAAGAAGGTAATTTCAGGTAGCAAGCACAGTGTGATCAGAGGCCTAGAGGTTGGAATGCACAGGCAGGTAGTGAGGTAGTGAGTAACATACGGTAAAGGAGGAGAGTGGGAAAGAAGGCAGAGTGGTATCAGGACCAGTCCATCTAGGACTTGAACATTTTCAGGTCCCCACATTGGTTCTGCTCTGCTGACAACTATGTTGCCTCCTTTGCCAAGAAACAACAGGCCTCAGCTCCCTAAAACCCCTATCTCCACTTAAGTGTGTTCAATTCATCGCACCTCGGTGAGCCCCTCTCCATGCAGTCCCTTACCTTGCACTGTTCCTACTTGTCCCATTCCTCATCCAGGGATAGCAGTGCAGAGGGGATGGTCTGTGGCCCTCCTCAGCCCTCTTGCTGTTCCTTTCTCTTCTTCCTCTGTCCCTCTACACCTGCGGTATTCAATCTTTTGGCTTTTCTAGGCCTCATTGGAAGATAAAGAATTGTCTTGGGACACTAACAGTAACGACAGCTGATGAGCTTTAAAAAATTGCAAAATAATCTCATAATGTTATTAAAAAGTTTGTGAATTTGTATTGGGTCAGTTCAAAGCTATCCTGAGCTACCTGCAGCCCCAGAAGCCGTGGGTTGGATAAGCTTGCTCTACACACCTGGGTGGACCATCAAAGTGTGCCAGGATTTTGCTGGGTGCTGGAACACAGGGAGGGGATTATATGCTCACCGCCAAGGAGCTCACAGTCCAGGCGTGCGGGAGGAGAGCCAGGAGGTCAACACATACTTTTCAATGTGTAACTTAGACACGCGTCCCCCACCTGGAGTACATTGTGCAGGCTGCCCACCTTGTGTGTGCCCACAATTGTCAGGTTTCCTGGTCCTAAATCACCTGTTGTGGAAATTCCCTGAGTCTTGGGGAAACTTTGCTAATTGGTCCCCTGTATCAGCAGACCTCAGCCTCAGCCATCCACCCCAGCAGAGTGAGCTCTTTTTCTGTAATCTGACACCTTCTCAAATTCCTGCCTGCATTTGTCACAGACTGTGACCTCCTCGCTGCATGGATTCCTCAGATATGGGTATCTGTGCTCCCAGGCAAGCTCAGGGCCAGAGAGGATGGCATTGAGTGACTGCGCAGGCAGCCTCTAGAAGCTTTGTTCTTTGAGAAAAGCCGAGGTTTATGGGGTAATCAGCCTGGAGAGAATCAGGCATTGTCTTCTGCATATAGGGCTGCGAAGACACACTTGGTATCTGCAGAAGGAGGGAATGGGTGATAGAGCTGAGGACCAGCAAGATGGGCTTCATGGGAGGAGTGAGCTCCTCATGACTGGAACAAGCCGAGACCAGAGAGGTAGGCTGCGTGTTTCTTTGAGGGCACATGTTTGTTACAAAACAAGGCTTTTCTATATGGGCTTTGTGATCAGGGTCTCAGAGCCCATCCCTCGTTGCCCTCCCACTCTCCCACTGAGTTCCTCCCTACCTCCTGGTTGTGTCCAAAGAGCCAGTGGGAGGGAGGGCACGGGAACTCCTGGAGGACTTTGAGCAGCCACTGCCTGTGCAGGTAGAACTGGGCTACCTTGATCAGCAGCAGAAGCAGAATTAGCAGGGAGGCCAATTGGAGGATCCTGGAGACATCACCCAGGAGTCTGCTAGGGCTCAGCACAGAGACACTCATGGTGCAGCACCTTCTGGATCTCTGAGGAGCCCTACCTGTCCCTGACCACCCCTGTCCAACAGGGCTCAAATCTGGGAGGATTGTCCCGCCCACTTGTGGGGAGAGTGAAGGGGGAGGGCAGAGCTTGGACTTCAGAGTTCAGAGTCAGTTGACATTGGACATTCCACTTAGGGGAACAGTGGGAGAAAAGCTTCAGCAGCTGTCAGTGGCAGTGGCCCTGCCACTACCACATTCCCCTGTCCACATACCTCACAAACATTTGATGAGCATTTACTGTGTGCAAGGCAGTATGCTAGGTGTGTGGGTGCCACTGCAAGGAAAACAGACTTGAATGTTGACCTCAAGGAATTTGCATTCTACTTTACTACACTGCAGTAATGTTCATTCAGTAGCATTTTTTTTTCAGTAGCATTTTTTTTATTGCATGTTCAAAGGGAATTCTCAACAT
>JAPYYA010005263.1:0-10953 GCA_028533165.1 Leontopithecus rosalia | reverse complement strand
TCTGTGAAATCGTGAGGAAGAAAAAGAAATTCATGCTAGTTTTGCTGTCACACCTCAAACTGCAAATGTTACAGCCCTAGTGCATGATAAAGTGCTTAGTTAAGATAGAAAAAGTATTTATGGCTGGGTGTGGTGGTTCACACCTGAACCTCAGCACTCTGAGAGTCTGAAGCAGAAGGATGACATGAAGCCAGGAGTTTGAGACCAGCCTGGGAATTACAAGACCCTGTTTCTACAAAAAAAAAAAAAAAAAAAAAAAATTACTAATAGCTAGGTGTGGTGGCAAGACCTGGCATAGGCCCTGCTACTTGGGAGGCTGAGGCAGGAGGATCACTTGAGTCCAAGAATTCGAGGTTGCAGTAAGCTATGCTAGTACCTCTATACTCCAGCCTGGGCAGCAGGGCAAGACCCTGCCTCCAAAAAAAAAAAAAAAGATGAAAAACCATTTGTGGGTTTGATACGAGAAAATACATAGGTTGTTTCCAATCAGAAATGTGTTCCAACTGAGAACAATCAGGTTCAGTAGGTTCGGTACTATCCGTGGTTTGAGGAATCCACTGGGGATGTTGGAATGTATCTCCTGCAGATAAAGGGGGACTGCTGTACATGCGAAAACCAACAAAATGTTAGCAAATAGAATTCAGCAATATATTTACATGACCAAGGGGGTTTATTCCAGGGATGCTGGCTTAATATTCAAAAATCAACCAATGTAATCCACCAAATTCATGCTCTACAGAAGAAAAGCCACATGGTCCTATCGATTGATGCAAAAAAGGCATCTGACAAAACCCAACGTCCATTCATAATTATTTTTAAAACCTCTCAGAAAAGCAGGAATAGAGGGGAACCTACTCAACTTCGAAGAGCATCTCTAAAGAAACCTCCAGCTAATATTACAATAATGGAGAAAGGCTGAATGCTTTCCCTCTAAGATCAGGAACTAGGCAATGATGTCCATCTCAGAATTCTTATTCAACATAGTGCTGGAATTTCTAGCCAGTGCGGTAAGGCAGGAAAAGGAAATAAAAGGCACAGAGATCAAAACGGAAGAAATAAAATCTTTACAGATGACATAGTTGTCTGTATAGAAAATCCCAGAATCTACAAAAATCTCCTAGAACTAATGAGTTCAACAAAGTTGCAGGATACAAAATCAGCATACAAAGATCAATTGTATTTCTACATGCTAGCAATGGACACATGGACACTGAAATTAAAATACAATGCCACTTACAATTGCTAAAAAGAAAGAAAGAAAGAAAGAAAGAAAGAAAGAAAGAAAGAAAGAAAGACAGACCACACAACATATATAGGAATTGCTGTACACTATACAACACTGATGAGGGAAATCAAAGAAGATCTAAATGGAGAGACATAATGTGTTCATGCACTGGAAGATTCTAAGATGTCAATTCTCACCCAACTGATACTCAGTTTAACACAATTCCTATCAAAATCCCAGCAAGATTTTTTATAGCTATGGATAAGATTATTCTAGAATTTACAAGGAAAGGCAAATGCACTAGAATATTTTTAATTAAAAAGGAATGAAGGGGATATAATCTATTTACTAAATTACAAGACTTATTATATAGCCACAGTAATGAAGACCGTGTGGTATTAGTGGAAACTCAAGACACATGGATCAACGGAACAGAAGCTAGCGATAAACCAACACAAATATGCCCAATTTTGACAAAAGTGCAGAAGGAATTGGATGGAGGAAAGACAGCCTTTCAACAAACGGTGCTAGACTGTTTGTCCATAGGCAAAAAAAAACAAAAAATGCCTCAAGCTGATACAAAAAGTAATGTTATACAAAAAAAGACACAAAATAAAACAAATTTAAATTGATAGATAAATTGGACTTCATTAACAACTTTTGCTCTGCACAAAGTCCTACTAAGAAGATGAAAAGATAAGCCATCAAGTAGGATAAAATATTTTGCAAACAACATCTGACAAAGAATAGTATCTAGACGGCCGGGCGCGGTGGCTCAAGCCTGTAATCCCAGCACTTTGGGAGGCCGAGGCGGGTGGATCACGAGGTCAACAGACCGAGACCATCCTGGTCAACATGGTGAAACCCCATCTCTACTAAAAATAGAAAAATTAGCTGGGCATGGTGGCGCGTGCCTGTAATCCCAGCTACTCAGGAGGTTGAGGCAGGAGAATTGCCTGAACCCAGAAGGCGGAGGTTGCGGTGAGCCGAGATCGCACCATTGCACTCCAGCCTGGGTAACAAGAGCGAAACTGTCTCAAAAAAAAAAATAGTATCTAGACTGTATACTGGTATTTAGACTATATAAAGACCCTCAAAATGCAACTGTAAAAACAGAAAACAATCCAATTAGAATACGGGCAGAAGACTTTCCACAGAAGATAAATAGCATAAAAAGGTATTCAACACCAAAAGCTATAGGGGAAATGCAAATGAAAATCACAGGAGATGTTACTACACTCCTATCACAATGGCTAAAAAAACAAATGGTGACAATACCAAATGCTGACAAGGTCACAAAGTAAGTACACCACTCATATCACTCATACACTGCTGGTGGGAATCAGTGTGGCAGTTTCTTAAAAAACTAAACATGCAACTACCATACAACCTAGGAACTGCACTCCTGGATATTTATTTCAGTGAATGCTCTCAAACAAAAACTGCATGTGAATGGTTACAGCAGCTTTGTTCATAATAGCCCAAAACTGGAAACAACCTAGGTGTCCCTCGTATTATGGAATACAAGTCAACAATAAAAAGGAGCCAACTACTGATCCAAGCAACAACCTGAATGAATCACCAGAGAATTCTGAATGAAAAAAGCCAATCTCAAAGGTTCTAGGTTGTATATGATCCTCTTCACATAACATTCTTGGAATGTCCAATTTATGGAAATGGAGGATTCCTGGGTGGCTGGGGCTGGGGTGATGTGGGAGGGAGAAGGCGATGGAGACGCTGGGTACTCTGTGCACTATAGCCAGTATCCCAGCTGTGGTGCCGTACCACAGTGTTGCAGGTCACCATTGGAGGACCCGGGCAAAGGGGTACATGGGATTTTTGTTATTTCCTACAACCACAGGGGAAACACAATTATTGCAACATAAGAAGTTTAGTAAAAAAGGAAAAACAAAACCCAGCCACTGTGGCCTCTGTAGTCAGTCCTCAGGGATCTATGTTGGATGGCCATGGGCCTCGTCCAGGGCACTGGCCTGCCATGGACTTGAGCCGCACCATGTATGATCTGCTGGCCTCTCCAGATGCTTCACTGGAGGCCACGCACATTCCCTCTCAGGAGTTCTTCTGCCCTTTCCCTTCACCACCCTCCCCAGCCAGATCTGGGATGCATGTCAAGAAGAGCCCAACTGTCTCAACTCTGAGTTGCCCAACTGCGCCAAATGGGTGGCCAGGGGCAAAGGACGGAGAAACATCCCAGCCTGCTCTTCTGGGTGTTATCAAGCTGCCAATGTTGACACTTCCCAGATGTCCTCTGGACACAGCCACCCCATAACAACCAGCCCACATGACATGCTTGGCTCTCACTCCATGTGACCTGTCTGTGGCTCCAAGAGGAGGAAGAGTTGGTGACAGGATCTCTAACAGGTGGTTAGCTCAGGTTTCCTGTCTGCTTGGACTCAACTGCTCTTAGACAGCAGTGGGTGGGGAGAAAGGTGGTCAGACACATTGTGCAATCTGGCACTGAAAAGGGCAGCCCTCAAACAATGTAGACAGGTGGGTCTCCCCCTTCTTATCTCATCACATCCTGCCACCCCACTAGGGTCCTATGCCCCTCACCCGTCATACACAAACATCTTCTATTCCATGGAATAAGCTGACTCACTGTCCCACACACAGCCCCCTCAAAATCCCACACCTTCTTCAAGAACGGTAATTGGCCCCAGGCCAAATGTGGCCGTTCTCTCTCATAACACCACATCTAATCGCTGGGGACAACAATCTTGCCTCATCCAGCAAAGCACCGAATACAAAGCTGGGCTCCAATGACCAAATAAATAAAACATGTGAATGAGTCAAGGGTACACTTATTAGTGCTCACACCCAGCTGAAAAGGTAACTGCTCCCTAACAGCTCTGAGTGCTGCTGGAAGGTGCTTGCCCTCCCAGCCAAGACTTCGGAGAGCTAGGATGCACCTCTGCCTCCCACACCCAGAGCTCCCAGGTCACTACGATGATACTGGTCAGCATCCAGCAGTGAGAGAAGATCAGCACTCTGAGGAGCAAGCAGACATGAGCCAGGGCTGCACCCTCACATGGCTGAATCCAACTTGTATTTCTCCTTTCTCTTGAGTCAAAGTCTCCAGTTATACCACTGTGTGCACTATGCCACCAAGGACAAGAAGCAGGGCGTGGGCAAAGCTGGCACTCAGACAGCAGCACATGGCCACACGCAAGAGCCACAGTGCTTCCATGCTCCTGGTACAGTCAACCCATATCCAAAGCCTGGGCCTGAAGAACTCACACAGAGAGAAGCAAACAGTCCCATTCCCGACGCGGGAAAAGCTCAATGCCCAACAGAGAGTTTTGAGACTGATGATACATCCACTTGCTAACATGCTACCTGGCCACTTAATAACCAGTGAGGATGAGGATTCAAGAAGCCCTCCAGGGCACCACTCACACCATTGAATGCAGCCAGCATGTCCTGCACGGGCCCTCATGGCTCTGTTGCTCTGTCTGCTGGTGACCAGCAACCCCTGAAGGTGTGCAATAGAATTTCTCCAGCAGCTGCCCTGAAGCTGGCACCACTCAAGGCCCCACAGATAAAAACACGAAGTACACAGGTCTCCCAAGGGGCTCAGGGTCGGTTCTGTTTGTAACACATGTAAGGATGGATAAAGATTGAGAGTTACGGAGAAAACAGCTATTGCATGGACTGCAGGGATCAGCAGCAGGTTGGGAGGCTTTTGCTTGATTTGACCATTTTTGTAATATAAATGCCACTACACAGCACTTATCAGTTATTTTGTAGGGGAGGGAAAGATGCCTGTCTGACGGAGCATACAGGACTTCTGATATAACCCTGGCAGAGCAGCTTCAATGGGGGGGGGGTCTTGGTCATTCCTGGGAGAATTAGGTGCAGTTAGGGAACCCCTACACTTCACTCTCCACAAATGGGACCTCACAGCTCCAGGTATTTAATGCAAACTGGCCTGGGAACAAGAAGGCCAATTCAAGTTCTGGCTCTACCACCTAGTGGCCCAGGGCAAGGCACTATCTCTGTGATTCTCAGTTTTATCATCTACAATGGAAAAATACACATATTCCTTCCATATCATTTTTTATTAAAAAAAAAAAAGATCATGTCAGACACAAGCATACCTTGGGTAACTGCACAATCAAAAATGCCTCAAGGAACATATACCCAGCACTTACACCGGTACACAAACCAAACCAGTGCTCACAGGAGTGCTTCACAGTGGAAGCAGCCAGTGGGAGCCCAGAACAGCGTTGTACAGCTCAAGTGCTACAGGGTTTCTACTTCTGAGGGTAGACCAAGGACCCAAATCCCACACTGGCTTCCTCACAACAGGCTCCACCCTAGACTCCAAGCAGAGTGTTCATTCCCAGGAAAATTCTTCAAGAGGAAAAGTTCCACACAGTACTGAAGAGGGGCCTACACCTGTAGGCAGAATGTGTGCAAACTATGGCTAATACAGTCTCTGTAGTTTTCAGGTTGATTCTTGTCCTTTTCTTTTTCCCAAAAGAAAACACTTCCACACTCACAGCAAATAGGCTATTTAATAACGTTTTCTACATTTAAATTTGAAAGAGAGAGGATACCTGGGTAGCAGCCCTCTGGCCCTCTTTCTAAGCTTGTAAATCATGGAAGACTTCAAGGTTGCCTCTCTTTTCTGGGACATTCCAATGTGAGTCAGTAAGACAGTGAGGGATGAGGGCACATTAAAGTCCAGTCTCAAGCCTCACCCCTGCCAAGACTTTGTGTGTCCTGTGGCCACCCAGGTGGACTGTGAGAAAAGCAGGGGTGCTAAATCCAAGCATCTGGGGAGAGAAGCTTCTTGGCAGAGCTGTGACCACCTGCCTCACCAAGTGGGGTCAGCACACACCTCTGACCATGCTCCGAATGGGGACTTCTCTTTCAGAACAAGCCTGCAAGGACCGATAAGGACTGGTCACCACTGCACATCCCTCAAGAGGCCACAGGCTTGCCCTGTGTTGACCAAACTGTGCTAGAACTCCTAAGAATTGTCCATGGGGCCCTGAGCCCTGGAAAATACTGTTCTGTTGCTCTACAACCACACAGTTCTAAACCCAGACTACGTTCCTCAATCATCATCATCATCATCATCTGCCAGCCCAGGCTTCCGGGAGCAGCCAGCCACTGTGCAGGTGCTAAAGATAGAGCTATAGCCTCTGAAAGTGTTTCAACATCATCAGGACCCAGAGCCATGTCCAGGGAGGTAGCCCAGCCTCCGAAGAACACCAGCTCACCAGCTGGCAGGAAAGCATCCTGTGTGGAGGACACCCCCCCCAGCTATGGGAGCCCAAGGGTAGGTATGCACCCCTCCCTGCTGGCACTGGAGCTGACCCCAGGGCTTAGGGCATTATGAGCCCTTATGAACTCCATTTTATACCTGAGGAAACCGAGGCACGCAGACACTCAAGGTCTATCCGAGGCCACAGAGCTAGGAAGCGGTGGAAGCAGAACGGGAGCCAAAGCCACCTGGCTCCACACCTGGCCCTGGCCCTGGCCCTGGCCCATGGGACACTCCTCCACAGGTTAGCAGGCCACTCCAGAAGATAAAGGGTGACACAGGTGAATGGCATATTACCAAGTGAGAAGTTCTCCCAGGGGTGGGGGTCTGTTCCTGACCAGCACAGCACGCAGTTCTGCCCTACATCCATGCAGCTGGGGCCACGGCCCTGGGAGGCTGCATGCAGGGGCTCAGGACCCAGTGGGGCCCCCAAGCACATCGCCCATGAGGCACACACGGAAGGAAGAGCCCTACAGCCTTTACTTCCAGATGAGCCACCCACAGACCACTCTTCCACAGCACACACCCAGCCTAGCCAACTGTGCAGGAGTTCAAGAAGCTGGCGAAGCTTGCAGACTGTCCTCCAGAAAGACTCTTTCTTACCTGTGCCAAGACATCAAGCCTGGGTACAGGCTACCACCTCTACTCACCCCCAAAAAAGCTGGGCCAATAAGCCATCTACTTCAGAGCCTCATCAGTCAGGAGCTCAACATAATTTATCATCCAAATTAGCAGGAAAAGGGATCCTGCTAATTATGCCAGGACTGCTGGACCCAGAACTCAGAACAGCCATGCCCACCCCAGCTCCTGCAGACTGCAATTGGCTCACCTCCCAACTGGGTCACTCCCTGCCCCCCATTCTGCTGCTCTCTATGGAGGCAGGTCAGGGATGCCCCTGATGTTTACCAGACACTGCGAGGTCACTGATGCAAATATTGCAAAGCCTCTAAGAATACCAACAAGGGGACAAAGGCACGAAAGGTGGTGCAAAAGGACAGGAACTCACCGCCGTGCCGGGGAGCAAAGGGGAGGAATTTGGGAGACTTCCCTGGGAGTGGGCAAAGGGCAGACTTCAGAAATTGGAAGTCAGGTGACACCACCTGTGGGAAGCTGACACAGCCACAGCCAAGCAGGCCCCGAGGCAGCAGCGCAGCCTAGAACAGTGAACTGCAATGCCCCTCCTATCGAGGCCAGCATGCTCCTCCAGCCAATGGCCCAACTTAAGCTTGACCAGTGGTCCACAAGGGTGGGAGCCCCTGAGGCCCTTTTTTTAGGGTCCCTGAGTCAAAACCATTTTTTTTTTTTGAGACGGTGTCTGGCTCTGTCACCCGAGCTGGAGTGCAATGACATGACCTCAGCTCAATGAAACCTCCACCTGCCAGGTTCAAGCAGTTCTCCTGCCTCAACCTCCTGAGTAGCTGGGACTACAGGTGCATACCACCATGCCCAGCTAACTTTTGTATTTTTAGTAGAGACAGGGTTTTACCACTCTGTTCAGGCTGGGCTCAAACTCCTGACCTTGTGATCCATCCACCTCGGCCTCCTAAAGTGCTAGGATTACAGGTGTGAGCCACTGTGCCTGGCCATCAAAACCGTTTCTGTAAAAATACTAAGACATCCCTTGCCCCTTCCCTCACTCTTTCACGAGAGTACAGTACAGCTGCCCAAAGGCTACAGGACATGCTATGGCTGCAGACTGCAGAAGCTCTGCGAACCCAGCTGTTTTTCATTAAGACAGACAGTAAAGAGCTCTGCAAAGAAGTAAAAACGCGGGGCTGTTTAGCAATTTTTTGTTTTAGAAAAGTTATTTTTCAGAATATATGTTACTTACATGACTACATAATAGGCTTGTTACTTTAAAGTGAATTCATGAACAGTTTTAAATTTTTCAGTTTTAACTTCTAATAAAAGAAATACCGATGAACATAACCCACATAAACTAAAGCCTTCTCAGGGCCTCAATAATCAAGAGCATAAAAGGTCCGAAACCCCAAAAGTTTGAGAACTGCTGACCTAGCCACCCACTCCCCTAGCATGTCCCCATCTTTCTGCACCTCTGCTCAGAGAGCAGCCCTGTACTTCTCAGTTGCCATGGGCCTAAACACAAACATGCCTTTAAGTCTATCTCCTGGTTTCTACTCAGAGTCCTTTCTATCCAACAGCACTACCTTAAAAGGCGACATCTAACCCCAGACTTTCTCGGAGAGAAAGATACAGTCCATCTGGAAATGAAACAGGCACAGGCAGACAGGAAAACCTTTCTCTCAGAAATGCAGACCTCTGTCTTGGTGAGGAGGCCAGGAGGAGGGAATACCTGTTTCCCCACGGACCTGCAGCCCTCCCTCGGTCCCCACTCCCCACGACCCTGGAGCTGTGCTCCCAGGTCCCCACTCCCCATGGCCCTGGAGCTGTCCCCCCAGATCCCCACTGCTAATAGTCCTGGAGCTCTCCTCCCCAGGTCCCCATTCCCCACAACTCTGGAGCTTTCCTCCCGGGGGTCCCCACTCCCCACAGCCCTGGAGCTCTCCTCCCCGGGTCCCCACTCCCTATGGCCTTGGAGCTCTCCTCCCCAGGTTCCCACTCCTAATAGTCCTGGAGCTCTCCTCCCCATGGCCTTGGAGCTCTCCTCTCCAGGTCCCCACTCCTCACAGCCCTGGAGCTCTCCTCCCCGGGTCCCTACTCCTCACAGCCCTGGAGCTCTCCTCCCCGGGTCCCCACTCCCTACAGCCCTGTAGCTCTCCTCCCGGGTTCCCACTCCCCACAGCCCTGGAGCTCTCCTCCCTGGGTCCCCACTCCCCATAGCGCTGGAGCTCTCTTCCCTGGGTTCCCACCACCCATGGCCCTGGAGCTCCCCTCCCTGGGTCCATACTCCTAATAATCCTGGAGCTCCCCTCCCTGGGTCCCTACTCCTAATAGTCCTGGAGCTCTCCTCCCTGGGTCCCCACTCCCTATAGTCTTAGATCTTTCCCTGAGTCCCTGTTCCCCATGGCCCCTGGAGTCCTCTCCCTTGGTCCCTGTCTGCAAAGAGGGACCTGAAGGACCTCAAACATAGGCAGCTTTACTATGCCACAGGAATAACATCCCTGATCCTGTGGAGAGGATTCAGAAAAGCAGGGGACTCCACTGGAATGTGCTTCTGTGCGTGTTCCCTAGAACAGCTCAACCAGCACTGCCATGAAGGACAGTACCTGAGCTAACCACCTGGGCCTTGGCTACCACCCCTAAATCATCCCAGGTCACCTCTGTGGAAAAGATGCCATTGGAAAGGGGCCTGGAGGATGCTCTGACTGTATGCCAGTGTTCTCTTTCTTAAGTGAGGTGGCAGGTTCATGAGCATTCATTTTTATTAGATTTATACTGCAAATGTATACTACTTGTATCCTTTTATGTACATCCCATACTACATTCTATTAAAAAATATTACCGCAAGTATTATAATACATTAGTGGTTCTACAGCATATCAAACTGTAAAGAACCCTGAAGGTCATGCTTCAGGGGCCACCTCAGGTGTAGGATGGGGCAGGGGGTAGGGGGTCAGGGTGGTCTCATAGCTGGTGCCATTCCTCTTCCTGGTCTTCAACATGAGAACATTCAAGCATCATATACGTGAGCTCCATGTTTCATTTCAAGCGGCTGGGTGTTCTGCTGCCAAATAAATGAAGCTTGAAAACTGGTAACAGTGACGAACAGCTCAGAGAAGGCCTTTTCCCTCTAGCTGACCCCAAGGTCCTCTGGGATGACTGTGGGGCACCATGGGCCAGCAGCTCCTAGCACCTCGCACTGTGAACACTCTGTGTCTCCCTGGGTTCTCCAGCCTTCAGCTCCCAGGCTCCACAGCCCTCCTTCCAAGGATGTTTAAGGATCAACTTGCCTCTTTCTTGGCAGCTCAGCTGATCTTCAGGTCAGACAAAAAGGAAAGAAAGAAGGCATGCACCTCTGAGCAGCTGAGCCACCCCTGCACCTGCATGGCCCCCTGTGCCATTGCCTCATGGTGGCATTTCACGTGTATGACTCTTGAGGATACTCCAGGAACCCAGTTTCCATCCTGGACTCCTCTGTGAGGAGCACCAGGCTTTGGGTGGGCACTATTCGGGACTCACCCATAGCCCTCCCACCCAGTAGTCTGCAGGGCTGACATCTGGCTCCAGGTGCTGATGCCAAACAGCTCATTCACAGAACAGCCACAGGCCAGCAAGTCCTCTCCTGGGGTCCACTCAAAAGAGCTAAAAGTAGGTGTTCAGACAAATGCCCACACACCTGTGCTCACAGCAGCACTATCCACAACACCCAAAAGGGTGAAGCAACCCCAGTGTCCACCACCCATAAAAGGAATGAATTCTGACCTGTGTTGCAAGGTGGATGAACCTTGAAAGCATTATGCCAAGTGCAAGACACCACAGACAAAAGGTTACATATGGTATGATTCTGTTTCAA
>JAPYYA010005262.1:0-10953 GCA_028533165.1 Leontopithecus rosalia | reverse complement strand
AAACAAGCAATGGGGAAAGGATTCCCTGTTTAATAAATGGTGTTGGGAAAACTGGCTAGTCATGTGCAGAAAGAAGAAACTGGACCCCTTCCTGATGCTGTACACTAAAATTAACTCCAGATGAATTAAAGACTTAAACATAAGACCCAGCACCATAAAAACCCTAGAAGAAAATCTAGGCAAAACCATTCAGGACATAGGAGTAGGCAAGGAATTCATGACCAAAACACCAAAAGCATTGGCAGCAAAAGCCAAAATAGACAAATGGGACCTAATCAAACTCCACAGCTTCTGCACAGCAAAAGAAACAGTCACTAGAGTGAATCAGCAACCAACAGAATGGGAAAAAAATTTTGCAGTTTACCAATCTGACAAAGGACTTATATCCAGAATTTACAAGAACTCAAACAGATTTACAAGAAAAAAAACAAACAAGCCCATTCAAATATGGCCAAAGGCTATGAACAGACACTTTACAAAAGAAAACATACATGAGGCCAACAAGCATATGAAAAAATGCTCATCATCAATGGTCATCGGAGAAATGCAAATCAAAACTACATTGAGATACCATCTCACACCAGTTAGCATGGTGATCATTAAAAAATCTGGAGACAACAGATGTTGGAGAGGATGTGGAGAAATAGGAACACCTCTACACTGCTGGTGGGAGTGTAAATTAGTTCAACCATTGTGAAAGACAGTGTGGTGATTCCTCAAAGACCTAGAAACAGAAATTCCATTTGACCCAGCAATCCCATTACTGGGTATATATCCAAAGGACTATAAATCGTTCTACTATAAGGACACATGCACACAAATGTTCATTGCAGCACTGTTCACAATAGCAAAGACCTGGGACCAACCCAAATGCCCATCGATGATAGACTGGACTGGAAAATGTGGCACATATACACCATGGAATATTATGCAGCAATCAAAAACAATGAGTTCGTGTCCTTTGTAGGGACATGGATGAATCTGGAGAACATCATTCTCAGCAAACCAACACAAGAACAGAAAAAGAAATACCACATATTCTCACTCACAGATGGGTGATGAACAATGAGAACACATGGACACAGCGAGGGGAGCACTACACACTGGGGTCCATCGGGGGGAGTAGGGGAGGGACAACGGGGGGGACCTGGGGAGGGATAGCATGGGGAGAAATGCCAGATGTGGGTGAAGGGGAGGAAGACAGCAAATCACACTGCCACGTGTGTACCTATGCAACTATCTTGCATGTTTTGCACATGTACCCCAAAACCTAAAATGCAATTAAAAAAAGAAAGAAAAACACTTTTAAACATTGGTTTAGACAGAGTTCATGACCAAAAACCCAAACGCATGTAAAACAAAAACAAAAATAAATAAATGGGACCTAATTAAATTTAAAAGGTTCTGCACAGCAAAAAAAAAAAAAAAAAAAATCAGCAAAGTAAACAGACAACCCAAAGAAAGAGATAAAATATTAACAAATTATGCATTTGACAGAGGACTAATATTCAGAATCTACAAGAAACTCAAAGAAATCAGCAATAAAAAAAAACAAGTAATCCTATCCAAAAGCAGGCAAAGGACATGAAGAGACAATTCTCAAAAGGAGATATACAAATGGCCAATGAACATGAAAAAATGTTCAAATCACTAATGATCAAGAAAATGCAAATTCAAATCACAATGAGATACCACCTTCTCCTGTAAGAATGGCCATAACTTAAAAATCAAAAAATAATAGATGTTGGCATGAATGTAGTGAAAAGTGAACACTTTTACACTGCTGGTGGGAATATAAACTAGTACAACCCTTACGGAAAACAGTATAGATATTTCTTAAAGAACTAAAAGTAGAACTACCATTTAATCCAGCAATCCCACCGTTGGGTATCTACTCAGAAGAAAAGAAGTCATTTCATGAAAAAGACACATGCACATGTATGCTTATAGCTGCAAAAATTTGCAATCACAGAAAAATATGGAACCAGCCTAAATGCCCATCAACCAATGAGTTAAAGAGAATGTGGTATATATACACCATAAAATACTACTCAGCCATAAAAATGAATGAAATAATGGCATTCATAGTAATCTGGGTGGAGTTAGAAACCATTATCCTAAGTGAAGTAACTCAGGAATGAAAAACCAAATATCATATGCTCTCACGAGTAAGAGCTAACCTATGAGGACACAAAGGCATAAGAATGATATAACGGATTTCAGGAGCTCAGGAGCAAGTATGGGAGTGGGGTGAGAGATAGAGACTACACATTGGGTACAGTGTACACTGCTCAGGTGAATGGGCATCAAAAGTCTCAGAAATTAGCACTTAAGAACTTACCCATGCAACTAAAAACCACCTGTTCCCCAAAAACTATTGAATAAAAATGTGAAAGAATAACCCACAGAATAGGAAAAAATTTTGCAAATCAAATATCTGAAAAAGAACTTATATCCAGAACATATAAAGAACCCCTAAAATTAAATTTAAAAGACAACCTAAATTTAAAGTGGGCAAATGATCTTAATAGATATTTATTATATAATAAATAGTATATATAAATGGCCAATAAACACAGAAAGATCCTCAACATCATTAGCCATTAGAGAATTGTAAATCATATCAACAAGATACAACTGTGCACCCACTTCAATGACTATAATCAAAAACAGATACGTTAACATAAGTTGATAAAGATGTAAAATAATTGAAGCCCTAATACATTGCTGTTAGAAATGTAAAATCATGCAGGCTCTTTGGAAAATAGATTGGTAGTTCCTCAATATGTGAAATATAGAGTTACCATATGACTCAGCAATTCTGCTCCTAGGCATAAACCCAAGAGAAATGAAAACATAAATATAAACAAAGCTCTTATAATGTTCATAGCAGCATTATTAATTGTAGTGAAAAACAAATAACTCAAATGTCCATCGACTGACGAATAAATAAATAAAATGTGGTATATCCATACAATAAAATATTATTCATCAATTTAAAAAAAATGAAGTACTGATGTGTGCTACAACATAGATGAACCTTGAAAATGTTATGCTAACTGAAGAAGCTAGTCACATACTATATGATTCCATTTATATGAAGTGTATAGAACAGGAAAATCTACAGAAACAGAATTTATATTAGTGGTTGCCTAGGGATAGGAGTTCAGGGTAATAGAAATTGACTGTTAATGCATACAGTGTTCCTTTCTGGACTGATGGAAATGTTCTAAAATTGATCTTGGTAGTTACTGCACAACTCTGTGAATTTATTAAACACCACTGAAATGCATATTTTAAATAGGTGAATTGTGTGGTGGGTGGGTCATATTTCAATTTGAAATAAAAGAATGTTGTTCTCTTCAAGAACACCAAATCTTATTATGAGACAAAGTATGCAATAAAAAGTTGAGGTCAGTGGGGGTACCTAGTTTATTTCAAAGGAATCAAGGACATCAACTGGAATGATATAGATACAGTAAAAGAAAAGGATAAAAAAAACACATAGAACAGAGTCCGAAGACAGCTAAGCTAAAAAAAATTCTCAGTTTTAGACAGAGTCGAAAAATGTTCTTGAAATATAGTTTATGCTCAGTGAAGATAATAGTGGCAAAGCTGGTCACCAACATTAAAAAATAAATGAAGTTCTTAAATATCTAGCTTTTCTTAATGCTACTTTGCTTTGCTTGTTTTCTTTTGTTCCACTCTCCCTTCAAAATATTATAGGAATAAAGTGAAGTGGCCAACTGTATCAATAGACACAAATCTATCTAGATATTTGAAGCAAATAAATATGTAATAGAAAGAACTGGTTACAAATATGTGGAAGGGCTGGTCATATTACCCTGAGTTAAGGAAGTTGCTACCACTTCAGAGGATGA
This sequence comes from Leontopithecus rosalia, assembly GCA_028533165.1. Lineage (NCBI taxonomy): Eukaryota > Metazoa > Chordata > Mammalia > Primates > Cebidae > Leontopithecus > Leontopithecus rosalia. Next base: position 7,072 of record JAPYYA010005262.1, on the reverse strand, counting down.
AATACATAAACCTGTACTCAGTGCTGATAGTGCAAAAGGCACTACCAGAAACAAAATGACTTTTGTCTTCTCTCTACTTATTAATCTTGCATTAAGTGCCTCCAATTGGCTGAATCTAACCAGAAACCAGCTACCAAGAAAATCTGAATATTTTAGTGTACTTTTAGTTTTAGTTTTCTTGGTATGACTGGGAACACAAAAGGACCAGGATAGAACTGACAGAAGTACTTTTGCAAAGTAGAATTTATAGTAGGCCTGGTTGTCCAGGCTTAATACTGTCATAATAGTATAAAATAGCATGAAAACCACCTGTGACAGGGACTGCCTGTTGTTCCCCAATGTCTGCTTTTGCCCTTTCCTCTATATTAATAGAAGTTTTAGTTAGGCAGATTACAATCCAGTTAAAGACTATCTTTACCAGCCTCCGTTGCAGGCTAGACTAGATTCTGAACAAAAGAAAACAGAAGAAATGATATATAATATATTCTTAACGGTAAAGGCAAATACTCTATTTTTCTCACCTTCTGACTGATTGGAAAATAGAATACAATAGCAGGAATTAGAGCAGCCATCTTAGAATATGAGATGGAATCCATACTTTGAGGATGGCAGAGCAAGATAGAAAGATCTTGTTGGACTGTTGACACCATACAGTCATTTAATTAGTTCCAGGTTGTTTTTGATTGGACAGATTCATAAAAGAAAAATAAATTTCTATACTGTTTAAGACACAATTTTTATGGCCCATTACAGTAGTCTACCTTGCATCCAATCATTCATTTTTTTAAAAAAGTAAATATTAGATCACCAAGTTAATTTATGAGGAATGCTAATTAATGGTCATCCTAAAAAATGAAAAAAAAATATGGCTTTTGAATTTAACAGCTCCTAGCATGCTAACATATTAATGGTCCATGCTGTGAAAGTTGCAGGTACCAGAATGAAATCACTTTTTATAGACCCAAACTAACCAGAGCTGGAAAAGCATGAAGGGTTCATGCTTGCATGTCTGAGATAAAGACTGTCTTAAGGACTTGCTAAAACAACTCCAAAAGAAATTCTTTTTTCAGTACTGCTGTAATTCATATAAGATCCTCTTAAAAAAAAAACACTTGCCCAGTAATAGCTTTCCACCAATGAACTGATGCCAACTCTGGCTATGAGTCTCCAAAACCAATGAACTCTATTTCCAAGCAGCTTATGTGAACTCCTTTTGCCAATACCAGCTTCCCTTTACTCTCGCCTCTTCAGATGCATACCTGGCTTGACATAGCTATGCATCTCAGGTTAAAAACTTCATTTCTAATTTCCAAATAAATTCAACATATTTGGGCATTTTTTTAATCTGTTTTTTTTTGTTGACATTGCAAATATATATATAGCGTATCCAAATAATAATATTCCAAAGCTATTATTTCTATATTTGAACACAGAACTCCTAGAAGCATTACACCAGGTTTCACCTAATGATATTAACGTTACCACTGGAAACTACCATGTATAGAAAAAATATATACCAATATGTAACAGAAAATAGAATATTCCAATTATGCAATACATTTATTTTACTTAAAAGTTCTTCTAGGTAGAAGATTTGCTAGTAAATAGTTATGTAACCTAATTTTTGCTATGCCTTTTCTGATATTAAGTTACTTGTCTGATTTTGTCTACAAATGTCACACTCCAGTAAAATGTAGAGTGGGGCATATCATTCCAGATCTTGAATTCAGAAATTGGATATAAACTGTCTCAAAATTTATGCAGTAAGTCATGAATCGATAAAATTTGAGAGAAAATATCTGTAGTAAGGAACATTCAGATGGGCACAACATATTTTGCCACTTTGTTTAGCAAAAGCCAATTATTACCAGAACTATGGAGCAACTCATTGTTGAGAAAGGTCCCTGAATTTCAATGATGCTTATTTTCAATAACAACCAAATCATTTAAACCTGGAGTTATTTAAGATAATGTGTATATGTTCACAGTTCTTATCTAAATCTGATGTCATCTTGCGTCACTGAAAGTATTGCCAAATAATTTCCTGCTCTCTTGGATGAAAGAAGATTAAGTAAAAGGTCTATAACGTATATGATAACCACATAATGGCATAATAGTCATAGAAATTACAAGTTTCTATGAAACCCCATCATATTGCGATTTTTTTAAAAGTAAGAATGTTCTATATGCACAAGTGTGACAAACTACCTGTTCATGTAAACTGCCACTGGTCATTGGCGATTGAGGTATGGTACTAGTCTCTCAGTAAGACTTACGAATCTCTTGAAACAATACGAAAACTTTCACATTCAAAGATCCAAAAGGTAGTTAATATCAAAATTTTAAAAGAGTAAAGTACTAACCCACTCCCATTTTATAAGATATTTAGAAGTATATATAATAGAAATGGGATATTTGTTCATTAACTTATTAATTTTTTGAAATTTTATATCTAACTTTCTTTTCTTGTGTTAATTTTATTTTTATCATATTCTATCATGCACATAGTTTAACAAGTCATATAATTCCATAGCACATATTAGGATAATTAAAAGTCATATATTTTCCTCCTCCTCCTATTTCCTACTTCCCAGATGCAACCACTTTTCAATCTCTTTTGTTCTTTACTTTGGTATTTGTATCTAATGTGTCTCAAAATAACATTTTTACATTGTTACTGGTTACATTGCTACCTTTCCAAAAAAAAAAAAAGGAGCCTCTCTTTCTCACCTATCCCTATTACACATACAAGCATACTTCCCATATCCCCATCCTCCAAAAAAATCCTATTTGTTCAAACTCTATCAATTACTACTCTTTTACTTTGCCACACAAATTTTTTTGTTCCCTGGGGATAATTTTTTTAAATCTTCTTCATTTCCTTAGTTTTTATGTGCTTGTCACTAATTCATTCCCAAACTCCTCCCCTAATTGCCCTTATCTTTCAAAATTTAAACATCAGATACATATATTCAGAGAGAGAAGAGACAGAGAGAGAAATAAACTATATAAGATACTAACAATTCAAAATTTAAAAAAAAAAACAAAAAAGCAAGTTGTTTCCTGGGTTCAAGGCAGAAAAGATGGATGGGCTGCTGCAAAAGGCCACAAATGATGAAAATGCTGTTTTGAATAAAGTAGTAATTTCACAGGAAATTCATCAAATTTTATATTCTATATAATTTCATGTTTCAAGCATTATAAAGCAAATGAAGACCTATAAATATAGGTGCAAAACACTAAATAAGATACTAATAAATCAAAATCAGTGATGCATTGAAACAATGATAAGCCATGGCCAAATACACTTCATTCCACAAGTGTAAGTATAGATATTAAATATATATATACCTCATACTCTATTAGTTACTAGCTTATTTTACCATTTTCCTTTCCTTAATTTAAATTTTGAGTTTTCCAGACCCCAGAAATTGTGAGAACTTCTAACTGCTTACAAAATAAACCTTGGCAAGATACAGATACAGAAAAGCAAATGATATTCTTCATCATATAAATGTCTCTGCAAATGTTGTTTCTAAAAGTGAGTCTTACAAAACAGCTGAACTTCACAGCATGCTGCTTCCTCTTGTGAATGTAATCTTTAGTCTCTAAGGAGTAATTCTGAATGTTTGTTTTACTTAATTTTTCCCCTGATAATAATTTTTAATTGGCACAGCATTTTTTGAAAAATATAAATATGAATTAGTTTTATTTAAAAAGCCAGAAAATTATTTGTACTTTTTCTCTTTCATGGAAGGAAAAATAAATAACACTTAAAATATATCTCTGTTAGATTTCAACAAGAAGTTGAATAAGGATATGTACTGACATTATTCATTAATCAACAAATTAAAGGATAAAACCATGATTATATCAACAGGTTCTGGAAAGGCATCTGATGAAGTTCAGCAGTCAATCCAAGCAAAAATGTTATATAAAATAGGATTAGAAGAAAATGGCATACTGAAAATAACAAAACATATACTAAACAACAAAAAGCTATAGTCATTTTCATTAAACTCAGAAATAAGACATGTATATTCACTATTCCCATTATTATTCAACATTATTTTATAAATTCAAGCTACTTCAGTAAGATAATAAATTGAAATCATGCATACAAATACAAGAAAATAAGAAACAAATTACTAAAAAGTTTTTGGTAATAAAAAAATGTGGTAAATTAGCTAGGTAGAAGATTAAAACAAAAACAAAAATCAGTAGCTACTACTTATACTAGAAATAAGCAATTATCAAAAAAATGGGAGGAAATTCTTATTTATATTTCTAGTTGTAAATCTGAAGTCTGTTAAATTTGTTAAAAGTCTAAAAACAAACGTTGTACTCAGTAACATTGAATAATTTTCTATTATATAAAATGGTTAGAAAGACAAAATACTTTTCACTAGCTTGGAACTTAGATTAACCTGTTTTCATAATCTTCATTAATAGCAAGATTATATTCATATATATCAATGCTTATTGAATTCTACAGAAATTACAATGCAATTGTTACAATTCTATTAGAAATACAGAGCTTATGCTCTCAATTTCTATTGTAGCTGTGACAATAAAACTCAATCAGAATTTAGTATTCAAGAAGTAATTATTTGTTTATATATCTCAAGAACCATTCTAATATTTTGCTTTGATTGGAGCTGCTAATAAAATCTCTTTTCAAAGTATCTTCAAAAATCTAATAGTAAAAAATTATTTGTATACAGTGATTAAACAAATGAGGTTCTAAATGTACCATTTTTCACAAATAAAATATTTACCTATTTATCTTTTCAAATTCAAAGTGAAAGCCTTACTGGCTACATAAAATATTTGTTAAAATACTAAGCTAACACCACAGCTTAGGTGTTTGAAATTCTTGGGTTTAAATGCTTATGGGAGCATGTATGTACTGAATTCTCCTTGAAAAATATTCAGCTCACTGTGGAAACATTCAATTTTTCCTTTTTTGAACAGATTCTTCATTTTAATTCAAAATTACTGAAAAATGATTATGACACTTTGGTCTCCTCAAATAAGTTCTAAACTACTTTATAAACATGAATCATGCCTTCAATTTACCCCTTCACTGAGCCTAGTGCTATAATTAAATATTAATAGTCAGTGCTTTTCAGTTCATTGATATGATTTGTGCATAAGCAGTATTTCCTTCAAAAACTATTATGTCATATTTTTTAAAAGTGAATAAAGTATTTCATAAATATTAAAATAAATTCTTTATCTAGAATAATGTTTAAACCAATATATAATTATCTCTGTATTCTGAGCTGTTGTCTGAACTTTCCATAGTAATGAAGGCATATTTAAAAGTTTTTAACATGTTCAATAGCTTTCATTCCCATCCTTTTCCCACTGACGAACCTTGTGACTACTGTCACTATATTAAATTGAATTATGTAAAGTTCAGATGTTAGAATAGGATGAGCACCTACATTTGTACAATATTTTATGCAGTTATTTAATTGACAATGTTATACATACTAATGTATTATTAAATCTAGTGATTATTACAGCTTTAAAGTAGATTATTCTTTACTACCTGTGTTTCTTCCCTACATATTAATTACTTGAAGAACAGGGGAAGATGGCACTATAGAAGCAACTCAGGATTGCAGCTCAGTCAAGACGCAGAGGGTGAGTTCACGCCGCATTTCCAGATGGATATTTGTAGCCCACAGAAGAGGGAAAATCCCAGGTGTAAGAGAGACAGAGGACTCCAGCGCAGCAGTCTCCACTAGCTCAGCCAAACAGCTGGTGCCGCAGCACAGCGGCACACCACACAAAATGCACGGGTCTGGGCGCCCTGTTAAACCAGCAATTTGAGATTTGGGAGGGGAGATTAGCATATTCATCTGATTAAACGGGATTTGGACAGCGAGCCAGGCCAGGAGATTTCCAGGAGGTGAACTGTGAACCAGCGCAGCGGGTCGCTGCATGGGAAATCACACAGATCCTGGTGCCCTTTCAGCTGGCGACTGAACCACCTGGGAGAGAGTCAACTGTACAACTTTAAAAAAAAAAAAAAGCAAAAAGGCTTGGAGGCAGGGAGCCAAGTGATCAGCCTCGATGGGTCCCACCCCCAATGGGACAAACAAAACAGCGATTTGAAATGAGTGGGGTTCAGTTTCACTGCAGGCACAGCTGAACCCAGGGCTGTGCAGCTTGGTGGGGGAGGGGCGTCCACCATTACCGAGACTTTCCGCCCCTACTGAGGTACTTGCCCATTGCTGACGCAGCCAGCCGTTGCCAAGGCAACCCACCATAACAGAGAGACTCTGCCAACAGGGTGGAGCCCGAGTCAGTAGGGCGGAGCCCAAAACAGCAGGACTGAGCCCACAGCAACAGGGCAGAGCCCACAACAGCAGGGCGGAGCCCACAGCAAAAGGGCGGACATCACACCAGCAGGGCAGAGCCTCGGCAGCCAAATAGTGACTAAACTGCCTCCTAGCAGGGCATGACAGAGCAACGGATACTCACAAATAAAGCCCTAACTCTCCAAGACAGAGCATCTGAGGGAAAAAAAGGGGTTTTATGAGTTCTGCTGTAACAGACTTAAACGTACTTGCCTAACAACACTGAATGAACAACGGAGCTCACAGCTCAGCACTAGAGTACAGACCGTCTCCTCAAGCAGCTCCCTGACCCCCATATACCCAAAGAGTCACCTCAAAAAGGACTAATCAGACTGACATTTGGCGGGCATCATTTTGGGACAAAGATAGAAGAAGAAACGGGTAGCATCCCTCACTGTTCTGCAGCTGCTACAGGTGTACCCCAGGCAAGCAGGGCCCAGAGTGGACCTCAGCAGTCTTACAGTACAGGGGCTAGACTGTTAGAAGGAAAACTAAGAAACAAAAATACTTCATCATCAACAATCTGGTCCTCTACTCAGAGACCCAATCAAAAAATCAGCAACTACTCAGACGACAGGTGCATAAATCCACAAAGATAGGAATAAACCAGTGTAAAAAGGAGGAAAACACCTGAAACCAGAACACCTCACCACCTACAAAGGACCAAAACTCCTCACCAGCAAGGAGTAACAAAGCTGGAC
>JAPYYA010005261.1:0-10954 GCA_028533165.1 Leontopithecus rosalia | reverse complement strand
TTTTTTTTTCAGAATAAAGCTATATTATCATTCACTCTCCCTCTCTCTCTTCCTCTTTGTTCCTCTCCTTTACTCTTTTTTTCTTTCTTTCCCTCTCTCAAAAAAAGAAAGAAATCAACTTGTAAACCTCTAGATCCAGGTCGGCAATATCTCTCTCATTGCTTGATTTCCTTCCTTTCCTTCCCTCTCTCCCTCCTTCCCTCCCTTCCTCCGTTCCTTCCTTCATCTCTTCCTTCCTCTCTCCCTTCCTCCTTCCCTCCCTTCCTGCCTTCCTCCCTTCCTCCCCCCCCAAAAAAAAAATGGAGCAGAAGCTGTGTTTGATTACATGGTGGCTGGGAATGTTCCAGAAAGTCACCATTTGACAGATTCAAAAGCTTTAATCACTCAAACAGAATAATAAACAGAAATCCATACCTAAACACATCATTAAGCATCTACAGAGCACAGATGACCAAAAGGTCTTAAATGCAGCCTATGAGAAAGAAGCTCAATTAGATGGACAGCTGTCTTCTTAGCAGTTGATATAGAAGTGAGAATAAAGTAAATGGTATTTCAATAAGCTGAAAAAAAACTACTGTTCAATCTACATTTCTATACTCAGAAAATTTCCACATTGAGAACTTAAAGATATTTTCAAACAAGCAAAGGTTTAAAATCTGCAATCTGGGCCGGGCGCAGTGGCTCACGCCTGTAATCCCAGCACTTCGGGAGGCCGAGGCAGGTGGATCACGAGGTCAAGAGATCGAGACCATCCTGGTCGACATGGTGAAACCCCGTCTCTACTAAAAATAGAAAAAATTAGCTGGACATGGTGGCGCCTGACTGTAATCCCAGCTCCTCGGGAGGCTGAGGCAGGAGTATTGCCTGAACCCAGGAGGCGGAGGTTGCGGTGAGCCGAGATTGTGCCATTGCACTCCAGCCTGGATAACAAGAGCGAAACTCCGTCTCAAAAATAAATAAATAAATAAAATCTGCAATCTGAAAACTCCTACTGAAGAACATTATAAAGGAAGTAATTCTAGTAGGAAAGTCAACCCAGATAGAAGAAATTAAATTTAAGAGGTGGGGAACAAGAAAATGGTAAATATTACGGTAAATCTGAGAGAACCTGACTGTGATGTGTTAATTTGTCTCCTGGGAAATTCTTTAAGCCCTAGAATGAAGACAGCTTCCTCTAAAGAGAATCTGTCAAGCATTTGGGGGCAGTCTTCATCGAGTCCTTAAAGCAAAACAAAGGATTACAGGACAATTGCAGGACAGTTGTAGGGGCTCAACAAACATTTACTGAATGAATGAATGAATGAATGAATGAAGTAAATAGATGGATAACATAATTAACTCTACTGGTTCCTAGCAAAAGCTAAAAACTGGTTGATTGCCACCCATTTCTGGTTTGCAAACAATTCATTTGGCCAACAACACATTGACAAAGACAAAGGCAAAACAAAACAGGAGATTTTACATCAAGCACTGGGCTTAGTTCCTGGTTGTCAATGGACTGAAAGTGACTCACTGCTGCCACCTTAGAAGGGGCTTGTACTTCTCCATGGGAGATTGGAATTGAAGTGTTTATATGTCCTTGTTTAGGATGAGGTTAAAAACAATTGATCAACTTTAGACATTAATAACTTAAGGATGCATGGTATACTTTTCTGAAGTGGCAAGCTGAGGCTATTAGAAGTTTTTACTTCTCTTAACAGGGGAGAAAGCACCCCACATGTGACAAGAAGTACAGTTAGGCTTGCTTTTTTTTTTTTTTTTTTTTGAGACGGAGTTTCGCTCTTGTTACCCAGGCTGGAGTGCAATGGCCCGATCTCGGCTCACCGCAACCTCCGCCTCCTGGGTTCAGGCAATTCTCCCACCTCAGCCTCCCGAGTAGCTGGGAATACAGGCATGCGCCACCATGCCCAGCTAATTTCTTGTATTTTGAATAGAGACGGGGTTTCACCGTGTTGACCAGATGGTCTCGATCTCTTGACCTCGTGATCCACCTGCCTCGGCCTCCCAAAGTGCTGGGATTATAGGCGCGAACCACCGTGCCCAGCCTCAGTTAGGCCTTCTGTATGATAACAGTAGCAACTACTACTGGGTAAAGCCATCGTGAAATACTCTCTTTCTTAGACCTAAAGGAGGCTTATAACTGCTGGACTGTCAACATATTTTTGTTTTGCTCACACATTTCTGGACAACACTTAAAAATCACAGGATGTAATAGACCATTCTGAGCCTGCATTTTTGATTGGCAGTCTTGGACTAGAACTGAGCGGCAGAGGCCACCTTTTAGAAAGGAGTGTATGGTCTAAAATGGAATTTAATTATTTTTAGGTTTCTGTTTGGGAAAAGGGTAAATATGATTAAATATAGACTTTAATAAATTAAGCATAAATGGTGTGAATTCCTGGAAAGTACCCACTAAAAAATTAAAATAAAATTTTAAAAAACAGTATGAAGTACAGATGCTCCTGGAGTTATGATGAGGTTGTGTCATAATAGACCCATTGAAAGTTTAAAATATCATAAGTTGAAAATGCACTTAATATACCTAATCTACCAAACACCATAGTTTAGTCTAGGCTACCTTCAACACGCTCAAAATGCTACATTAGCCTAACGTTGGAAAACAATCATCTAACATTTGTTTTATAATAAGGTGTTGAATAGCTTATGTAATTTATTGAATACTCTATTGTAAAATGAGAAACAGAATGGTTGCATCGGTACTCACAAGTATGGTTTCTGCAGAATGTATTGTTTTTGCACCATTGTAAAGTTGCAAAATCATTACGTCAAACCATCATAAGTCTAGGACAATCTGTATATAACTTCCAAAACTAGCAGAATATTAAAAGAAGATGAGAAAAGTGATACTTCAAATGAAAGCAAGAAGGAAAATAAAAATAGAATGTATAATAAACAGAATGTTCACAATTTATCGTTACCATAAACATAGTGGACTAAATGCTGTAATTAAAAGACAAAGGTTATCTGACTGGATTTTAAAAATGTATGTATATACTACAGAAAGGCTGAAAGTATAGTAGGGGAAAAATATGTGTCATACAAATACCAAAGCAAGTTTGTGTGGCGGTCTCAAACAAAATAAACTTAGAGTGTGGTCACTGCTAAGAAGTCAATTCACCAGAAAAATAAGCTAAACTTGTCTGCATATAATATAATCTCAAATTAAAATAAATCTTCATGAAATCACAGCTACAAATGGACAAATCTACCACCACAGTAATGGATTTTAAAGCATTTCTCAGTAACTGATAGATGAAGGAGAAAAAGAAAAAAAAATCTGTAAGGCCACTGAAAATTTGAATACATGTAAATAATTCGTTCTCAGATATATACCCTCTGTCCACAGGGCTTCCTTTGGCATTTCTTGTAGTGCAGGTCTGTGGCAATAAATTCTGAAAAAGCGTTTGCCTTTTTTTAAATTAAAAAAAAAAAAACTTTTTTAAAGTGCAAAATACTGCTATGTTGCCCAGCCCGGGGCACCGTGGCTCTCCACAGGCATGATAATAGCTCATTACAGCTTCAAACTGATTGCTTTAAGCAATCATCCACCTCAGGCTCCCAAGTAACTGAACCTTTGTTTTTGAAAGACATTTTTGCTGGGAATACAATTCTAGGTTAACAGTTTTTTTTTTTCTCTCAGTACTTTTAAGGAAATCTGATGACATCCTTATCTTTTTTCCTCACAATGTTCATGTCTTTTTTTATCTGATTGCTTTTAAGATTTTATTACTTGTTTTGCACAATTTAGGTTGTCTTTGAGTAGTTTTCTTTTCTTTTCTTTTCTTTTTTCTTTTTTTTTTTTTTGAGACGGAGTTTCACTCTTGTTGCCCAGGCTGGAGTGCAATGGCATAATCTCGGCTCACCGCAACCTCCGCCTCCTGGGTTCAGGCAATTCTCCTGCCTCAGCCTCCTGAGTAGCTGGGATTACAGGCATGCGCCACCATGCCCAGCTAATTTTTTGTATTTTTAGTAGAGACGGGGTTTCACCTTGTTGACCAGGATGGTCTCGATCTCTTGACCTCCTGATCCACCCACCTCGGCCTCCCAAAGTGCTGGGATTACAGGCTTCAGCCACCGTGCCCGGCCGCCTTTGAGTAGTTTTCTTAGTGTCTTGTGCCTTGGGGTTCATTGAGCTTCTTGGATATGTGGGTTGATCATTTTCAGCTTTGGAAAATGTTAAACTCTACTCTTGAAGGTATCCAACAGCTCACTGATGCTCTTTTCCTTTCCTTTTTTAAATACATTTTTAAATTCCTTTTTTCCTTTTTCATCTTAAATCATTTCTATGTCTATGGCTTCGAATTCACTGATCATTTCTTCTGCTATGTCTGATCTCCCATTAATCTCATTAGCATAAGTTTTATGCCAGACATTGTAATTCTCATCCCTTAAAGTTCAATTTGGGCCTTTTAAAATATAATGCCTTAACTTTTTTTTTTGAGGCAGGATCTTGCTCTATCAGCCAGATTGGACTGCAGTGGTATGATCATGGCTTGCTGCAACCTTGACCTCTCAGGCTCAAGCAATCCTCCCACCTCAGCCTCCCAAATACCTGAGACCACAGGTGCACACCACCAAGCCAGGCTTTTTGTTGTTGTTGTTGAGACGGGGTCCCACCATGTTGCTGATCTTGAACTTCCTAGGCTCAAGCGATCCTCCCACATTGGCTTCCCAAAGTGCTGGGATTACAAGTGTGACCCACCATGCCCAGCCAACTTCTTAACTTTTGGAAGATACAGCAGTCATATTAATTATTCTAATGTTCCCCCACCCCACTAATTCTGGTGTTTGTTCATTTTGACTGGTGATTTTCCTCATTATGGTCATGTTTTCCTGCCTCTGTGTATGCCTACTAATCTTTGATTGCATGCCAGATATGGTTCATTTTACCTTTGTGGATGTTCAATATTTTTGTATTTTTGTAGACCTTGAGTTTTATGCTGGGACACAGTATATTTACTTAGAAATTACTTGACCTTTGCAGGTTTGTTTATGTCATTTGTTCATTGGGTACAGAGCAATACTCTGTCTAGGGCTAATTATTTGCTACTGAGGCAAACCTTGAGTTCTCTACCCATGCCCCATAAATTGTAAGGTTTTTCATTCTGGCTAGTGGTACTATGCACTGTTTCTGGTCCTGTTTAAAGTGACAAGCACTGTTCCTCCTCCACTTGTGACTGTTTTCCCACCCTTAGGTAGTTTCCTGACACACAGCATAGTACTCTGCTGAATACTGCACACCTCTCTGTGCAGCTCTCTCCTCTCTGTAACTCAGTCCTAGGAACTCTCACTTCCTGAGTCTCTCTGGGCTCTCAGTTCTTTCTCCTCAACTCAAGGACTGTCTTGGCTTTTGCCTCAGTTCCTATTCGCTGTGTGAAGACTTGGAAATTCTCATGGCAGTAAAGTGAGGTAATCTTAGAGCTCACCCCATTTGTTTTCAGTCTTTCATAGATCACTGATGTTACTAACTTTAAACCATTGTTTCATGTTGTTTTTTGTTTCAGGTGGGAGGGTAAATCTAGTCCTTATTGCTCCAAATTGGCAAAAGTGAAAGTTCCAAAACTATTTTTTAAATTCTGAAATAAGATGATTTTTGAAAAATCTTTACAAGGAACTATCATGGTAAAATTACTATGCCAGAGGATAGCTTGCATAGCAAGACAGGAACTGCCAAGCTAGATCTAAAAGGTTAGAAAATCTGAGCTAGGTCATTAGGCACTGGCATGAAACATTTTAGAATTAGTGAGGTACAAATTTTTGTGGCTTTTTTTCATTTAGGTTTGGGGGATTATGACAATGTCATTCTAACCTATCCTGACAGACTGAATCTGCTATCAATCTGAGGCTCAATTCACTAGAAAAATAAGCGAAACTTGTCTGCATATAATATAATCTCTAAACAAATGTTCATGAAATCACAACTACAAACCCTGGGATCCACTGACAAAGTTCTCATTCATTCTAAAAATCCAGTAACTCTTGCTCATTATAGTAACTCAGATGAAAGAGCAACCATCTCAGACATTGCCAGCCAACAAATCAGAGGAAAGACAAAAACTTAGAGGGTCTCAAATCCGTAATTTAATGGTCCAGTTTAGAAGTGACATGTATTTGCCCGCAGATCACAATCCAAAACAAGACAGATGGTCCCACTCAACCAGAAGGAAAGTGTAATCCTGCTGTGTCCGGTTCTCTAGGGAGAACCACTGTTAGATGGCAGATAGCCTTACGATTCACAGCCAAACATTCTTTCTTCTGAAGAGAGATAACCCCAAAGTCTCATTGGCATCAGATAGCATCACGATTGGCACTGAAAGTCCTATCAGCATCCATGGCATCAAACTCAAAGTCCACTATCTCCTTCTAGTCACTAAATCAGTAGATGGTGTGCCCTAGTCTCCTCTTGACTGGTTAATCAATGAACTAAAAGTTGTTCATACCCTACACATACAAGACTGAAAAGGAGATAGAAAAACTGTAATAAACACTTCTAGTCAGTAAAGATGGGAGACATACAAGCAGTCACTGGGCTAAAGCAATTCTCTGCTACGATTCCCTGTACAATGGGGGTGCACAAATTCCTGATTCAAGCCTGACTCTATTCCTTGGGAGGGGATCCTCAATTTATTAGTGTCCAAAGCTCTTAACCCTATCATCCAGGAGGTCCTATCTCTTATCTTTTCCTTCTTGGACACATTGAGGCAGACATTAAGGAATATGTTCTATTTGGAGACCAAGGAGCTCACTCTGCTGCTTCCTACAGCAAGTTGGGAGCCCACTGATCTCAGTCATAACCCTTTAATCCAGGTTCATGGTTCCTTTAACCATAAAACTCTTACAAAATTTTGGTTTTTGTTTAAATGATTTGAGTCAGCAGTGAGCCAAGAGGCATACCACAATTTTTAAAGATAGGTCTCCTCCAACAGATGCTGGAGAGGATGTGGAGAAATAGGAACACTTTTACACTGTTGGTGGGGTTTAAATTAGTTCAACCATTGTGGAAGACAGTGTGGCGATTCCTCAAGGATCTAAACTAGAAATACCATTTGATCCAGCAATCCCATTACTGGGTATATACCCAAAGGATTATAAATCATTCTATTATAAAGACACATGCACACGTATGTTTACTGCAGCACTGTTCACAATAGCAAAGACTTGGAGCCAACCCAAATGCCCATCAATGATAGACTGGATAAAGAAAATGTGGCACATATACACCACAGAATACTATGCAGCCATAAATAGGATGAGTTCATGTCCTTTGCAGGGACATGGATGAATCTGGAAACCAACATTCTCAGCAAACTAAGGAAAGAACAGAAAACTAAACACTGCTTGTTCTCACTCCTAAGTGAGAGTTGAACAATAAGAACACATGGACACAGGGAAAGGAACATCGCACACTGGGGCCTATCAGGGGGTGGGGAGCTGGCAGAGGGACAGCATTAGGAGACATACCTAATGTAGACGACAGAGTGATGGATGCAGCAAACCACCATGGCACATGTATAACTATGTAACAAACCTGCACATTCTGCACATGTAACCCAGACTTAAAGTATAAAAAAGATAGGTCTCCTCCAGCTCCTCCCCACACTTCACTGGGTACCTTGAGATCATCAGGCATTGGTGAAGTCTGACACTTTAGCATGTGATTCCTAAGCCATTTTGTCTAACTGAAAAGATATATTGGTCATTAGTATTTCCTGACATACTAATATTTGGGGTGTGAGAATGAGGATTCAAAATTTCTGAAAATTCTGAGGAATTCCTAAATTGTATAGAATTGGCATTCCGTAGTTTTCACAACCCTGTACTTAATGTATTTTTGAATAATTGTGAGTGGCCATAATAAACGGAATCATTTTTCTGTAATAGGTATACTGTTTCAGAACGTTTTGCTAAAAAAATTTAAATGTAGTTTATTACTGTGAGCCAATATATTGTGACAAGATGATATATTTTAATATCATTATTTCTACCTGATATATTGACAACAGAAATGAAGGAAATAGTAACATAAATGTGAAATAAAAAATTATTTTAAAAACTGGAAGTACAACAAATATTTGTTTAAAAGAGAGTCCCAAAATAAAAGTTTAAAGCACATGAAGCATTAATTGCCCTCCCCAATTGTCTTGACTTGGTTACAAATATTTCAGATATAAAAACTGATTTTATTTGGTATTGATTTTAGTCAAGTCCAAAAACCATGACTGGCCTCTTACTTTTCTAATTATGAAAGCATTTTGTCTGCCCTGATTTTGGTCTTACTGTTGAAACTGACTTGCTTTTGGTAATTTAGAGTTTAGATCCATTTCTGATTTCTTTTTGAAATGTTCTATAACATTCACATCTTCTTTTCTTTGCATTTATTATTAAAGTATTTGCAAAGAATAGTAGACTTTGGCAAATACTCAAACACTTGGAAGTGCCAACAAATTGATTTGGTAGTATTTGAAATACGTAACATTTTGATGTCTTGGCAAGGTTAAAGCATTACACAGAAGCCTAGTCAAAACTGCCAACTGCTTTTTTTGTTCCTACGTTGTGTAATTTCTTGGAACGTCATTGACAGGATTCATATAAAGGATACTATCTACATAAACCTATGGATATTTATTATATTTACAAGAACAACTAACCCTTAGCAGCAGATAAGCATGAACACATACTTACAACGTGGCAATTGCTACAAGTAGGACCGAGTGATTCCATTGTGATCACTTTCCTTCCAAGTGCTCCTTTCTGGTTCCTGGAAATGTTGACCTTACCCTTGAACTCCAAGTCAATATTCCCTGCTCTTGCTTTTGAGCTTGACTTTCAAATTCCTTCAAAGAATAATGGCTCTAACTTGATTACTAAGCTTTAATTCTAACAGGAGAGTTATAATGCTTTTCTTTGTCTCAACAATTTTTTTTTTTTTGAGATGGAGTTTTGCTCATTACCCAGGCTGGAGTGCAATGGCGCGATCTCGGCTCACCTCAACCTCTGCCTCTTGGGTTCAGTCATTTCTCCGGCCTCAGCCTCCCAAGTAGCTGGGATTACAGGCACGCGCCACCATGCCCAGCTAAGTTTTTGTATTTTTAGTAGAGATGGGGTTTCACCACGTTTACCAGGATGGTCTCGATCTCTTGACCTCGTGATCCACCCCCCTCGGCCTCCCAAAGTGCTGGAATTACAGGCTTGAGCCACCGCGCCCGGCTATTTGAAGCTTTTAAATTGAAAATTAAATATCGTCATGGCTTTCAAAAATCTATTTATTCATTTTGTCTACATTGATGTGCAGATGTGTCTCAGTCAGAAAAATAGTTATGCATTGCTTAATGATAGGGATCTACTCTGAGAACTGCGTTGTTAGGTGATTTCAGCATTGTGTGAACATCATAAAGTGTGCTTACACAAACTTAAAATGGCACTGCCTACTACACACCTAGGCTATCTGGCATGCTCTATTGCTCCTGGGCTACAAACCTGGGCAGCATGTTACCTTACTAAATATTGTAGGCACTGTAACACAATGGTGTTTATGTATCTAACTGTACTTTACTGTAACACAATGGTGTTTGTGTATCTAAACATAGAAAATGTACAGTAAAAATATAGTATAAATATAAAAAAATATACACCTATAATGAGCACTTACTGTGAATGGAGTTTGCAGATCTGGAAGTTGCTCTGGATAAGTCAGCGTATGGTAACAGTGAAGGCCGAGGACATTACTGTGTGTAAACTACTGCAAACTTTATAAATACTGTACACTTGGGCGAAATTTAAAGTTTTTTCCTGGATAATAAATCTTAGCATACAATAACTTTTTTTACTTTATATACTTAAAATTTTTTTTACCTGGTTTTTTTTTTTTTTTGACACAGGGTCTTTCTCTGACCTTTGGGCTGGAGGACAGTGGCTGGATCACAGCTCAGTGCCGCCATGAACTCCCAGGCTCAGATGATCCTCCCACCTCAGCGTCCTGGATAGCTGGGACTATAGGCAAGTGCTCCCATGTACCACAGCTAATATATTTTTTTTTTGTAGAGATGCAGTTTTGCCACGTTATCCAGCCTGGCCTCAAACTCCTGGACTCAAGCGATCTGCCCATCTTGGCCTCCCAGAGTGCTAGGACCACAGTTGTGAGCCACTATGCCCAGCCTTTTAGTTGATGCTTTTGTAGTAACATTTTGCTAATAACATAAACATTTTACTAACAACATAAACATTTTATAGCTATACAAAACTCATTTCTTTATATCCTATACAATAAACTTTTTTACTATTTAACAATTTTTCTTTTTACTTTTTAAACATTTTGTTAAAAACTAAGAAACACACACATTAGCCTATGCTTACATGGGGTCAGCATTATCAAGATGTCACCAGGCAAGAGTAATTTTTCAGCCTCATTATAATCTTATTGGACCACAATCGTACATGGGTACGTCATTATGTGGTGCATAACTGTACTTAAAAGATAATGGTTTTTCCTCTTAAGTTTAGAAATAGGTAAATCAAAGGTTTCATTTCTTAGCTGAGTAAACAAGTCTTAGTGTTTTAATAGTCTAGTAAAAATAAAACACTTGAAATCCTCTTTCAGTGCATACAAACTTCCTATTTCATTAAAGTTAGTACAGAGTAGTCTTGTAGTAACAATGTTAATGGAACAAAATGATCATGTCAGCCATAAAGACAAACAGTGGCATAACAGAAGCCTACAAAAATATTAAAACTTCAATAATTATTTTATAAAGTATATCCTTAAATTATATGCTATCTTTCCTATTAATAAAATGATTCACAACTCCTCTTGAGGAAAAGTCCCCTCTTTCTTTAGGTTAAGAAGTCTTTGATTCCATATGCATACAGTCACTGTAGGGATAACAAAACTACAATTAGTACCATCCATAGAATGATTATTTGCCAAAAAAAGATA
>JAPYYA010005260.1:0-10956 GCA_028533165.1 Leontopithecus rosalia | reverse complement strand
GCTGTCCCTCCCCTATTTCCCCCAATAGACCTCAGTGTGTGGCACTCCCTTCCCTGTGTCCATGTGTTCTCATTATTCAACACCCGCCTATGAGTGAGTATATACGGTGTTTCCTTTTCTGTTCTTGAGTCAATTTGCTGAGTTACTACAATTCTGGTTTGAGAAGGGAGCAAGGAGAGACAGATTTTTTTTAAAAAAAAAACCTATACCTAGTCTGCCTTCTTTTATCAGAGGTCAGTTTCCTGAGTTCTTTTGAAAAGTACATGTTTAAGCCAAGGCTATTGTTTCACTTCTATAATTCTGTGTTCCATTTTTACAGTTTGGCATCAGTTTAATAAATGTAAATGAAGAATCAATAGATATCATGGATAGTCCTGAACTTATTTATAAACTTTTGGGTTCAAATGGACTTTGAATAGAAATGTGATAATAGTGATAATATTTTTGTTTTTAAAACACTCAATTTAAAAAGTCTGCTAAATAAAGGCTTATTACATCATTCTCTTTTATGCTTAGGAGATAAAGAATCTGAAATGCCATGTCTGCCTAGGAATTTAAGAATTTCGCTCCCCAGATTTTCTTGACATATATTTAGTGTTAATTTCTCCATAGGCTTCATTTCTATGTTTACTGATATTTCTGCATTATCCTCAAACTTGCCAAACACATTAAACTGCACAAGTGTACCTTGCTTCACTTTTAGAAAAAATTTTTAATATAACTGAGAAGTTGGATCTTTTTCTATGCTGTGATGAGGAATGATTTTTCTATCTTATATCAAATGTTCTGGCAGTACAAATTTTCAAGCAAACTCTCCTTTCTCAAAGGCGCGGTATTGAAACTTTGGCCCCTGGTATTAAATTTCCTGCAGATATCAGAGTCCATTCCACAGAGGCAGCATTAATCTCCTCTACCGAGACAAGATGTTCCCATTATTCACCAAGATAACGAATTCCCAGATTTTGCTGACAAGAATCTTTTTTCAAGTTTGCAGACCAAAGAGGTTGGCAAGAACCTACTTAAGGAAGGCAGCAGGGTTGAAGATCAGCGTTCCTGCATGTTCAGAACATGAGTTATTTTAATCCCTATTCTGACCATTGTGGAAATAACTCCAAGGTAATACCATCCAGTATTAAGCAAGAGATGAGTATGGTTTTTCTACATAAATAGAAATGCATTTTGTCTATATGACATATAAAATCTGAAAAAATACTCGACATTATATTTTTGCTTTCACTTCATGTCTGAGGTATAATTTTTTGAGGCTCTATTTATTAACCAAACTCTTTGGTCATTTGTATATGATTAAGTGAATATATTACAAAAAATTTAAAATCTAGATGAACCATCTAGCTTAACTCGCTGAAGTTAAAAAGACTCGTGACATCTATAAGAGTGGGTAGCTTTTGTTGAAAACTGATTAATGTGAAATTAAGTCTTCCAAATGCAATTTTTCTCTTAGTTTCTTTGGGCAGTCCAGTGGCCTTTTCTTTCAGTCCTTTCTAGTTTTAAAACATTTCTGAAATGGTTTGTTGTGTAAGAAAACTTTATTAGAAGATTGAATCACCAAAAGAGCAGGTACTCAATATTTGAGCTCTACTACCAAGCTGTGTAGGTTCCCCCCTCCAGATCCTAGTTTCTTATTCTGCAAAAAAGGAAGAGTGGCCTTGATAATCTCTATAGTCTGTCCCACCTGAAAAAAATCTGATTCTGGAATTGTTTTGCTGTAAAATTCCCAATGAGTTGGACAAATGGTGAGCTAAGATGAGCTAACATAGTAGGAGCATCAGAGGAACTAACCTCAGTGGGAGCTACAGAGCCCAGCCCCAGCAGGCTGTACAGATCTGTACTAGAAGTCATGAGCATTATGGAATAGAAATGTGATTACGAGTTCATATTCACTTGTTACATGCAGTTGACCATCTCAAAGAGAGTGTACTGTGAATTTGTTGATAAAAACTGAGGTCATCAAAAGATGACAGTATGTGTGCACTCACATGTACACACTTGTTTGTGAAAGTATAGGCAGGTGCGTCAGCATGTGTGGGTAAATGTGCTTGTGATTTTAGAGGAAGGAAAGAATAATGGTGTAGACGTGATGAGAAAAGGTAAGTCTGCCTCAAAGAACCCTGTTTTCAGGCTCGATGGCAATGTTGATAGAATGTGACAGTTTATAAAAGGTCATGCTTCTGTTCAAACATACCAATTCTAGATTATTCTCCTCCCTTTTTCTGTGCAGACGTAAGCAAGGTGTCCAGTCATCTGTCACATATCCTTGTGAAAATATCTGAATTAATAAACTGTTCAGGCTCAAAGACACTTTAAAGTTGAATGGCTTGGCATTTTCAGAATATCTTTTGTTTTTTGAACTTGACAATACATGGAGCAAATTATTCCATCGTCAAATGAAATTTCTACAAGAAGTATTTTCAAGCTTAGAGAACATACAAAAAACCAATTTTGATAGATAAGCACTTATCGATAATCACATCAGCACATTTTTCAAGGCTACAGAATCTTAACAGAAGACAGTCCTTCAAACGACTGTTTTTCAGACTACATGTTGGCAAATTGCAGCCCATGGGCCAAATCTGGCCCACCATCTGTTTTTGTAAATAAAGCTTTGTTGGAACACAGTCACATTCATTCACTTATACATCGTCTGCTTACCTGTTGTGGTGGCCAAGTAAAGTAATGTCTCAAAACTTAAAAAAGGAACTATTTGGCCCTTTACAGAAAAAGTTTGCTAACCTCTGACCAAGACCCTAAGTTCTCAACTTTTATTATTACTATTTTAAAAAAATATATAAGCGGCCCTGGCTCTTTTCTCCAAATGTAAATAATTAAATTACTATCATTTTCCCTGATGATAAATGATTCCTGATAATACTCATTACAGATATTCTGGTAACTCGCCATCCGCCAAGTACACTTTCCAATCTTCTTTCTCAACCAAGCACTGATTTTGCACCTAGAATTCTCAGCACAAATTAGGTTATGCAAGATAAATGCACTCCTGTAGATTTCTGAGGTCCTGGAAACATGGCCTGTTTCTGCAGTTGTAATCCAGTGTTAATTCTTCAGCTAGAAACTGAGGCTGTGGAGACGGCACAGTCCTGATTCCTGGATCCCAGTTATGGTGGTACATCCTTAGACTCTATAGTTCTTGCGCTGGTTGTGGTGGGCTACTGATTTCCCCATTGCTGATGGGCCTAATGTAGGGCTCCTGGCAGGCAGGCCTGCTACTTCCAGTATATTCTGGAAGTCAGTCATTCCAAAGACCCTGCCCTGAAATAGCTCCTTGGGCTTTTTCAGTGCTTTGTAAGCATACATCTGAATTAAATCCTTTTGTATTTAAAATAACTTCAGTGACTTTCATTTTTTGTACAACATCTTGATAACATGTTGAATTCTCACTTATGTGAGTCTGGTTTAAGATATTTCCTCCTTTTCCATTCATCCAAAGTCTTTTTCAGCTCCGTTATCACGATGCTGAATCACTGTAGTTTTATAATGAATTTGCAATTTGGTAGGAAAAGAACCCCTTTATTATACTTTTTTTGGAGGGGTGGAGCATTCTTGAACATGAATTCCTGCAAATACATTTTGGAATCAATTTGTCAAATCTCCCTGTATCTGCTTACCACAAAATAGCTGAGTTTTAATTAAAATTGTAAATTTATAAATTATTTTGAGGATAAACTAACATCTTCATAATATTAGGTTTTCCTATTGGAGACAATAGTTTACCTCGGTTTATTTAAGGCCTCTTTCACAGGAGAACACATTTTTTAATTTTAAAAAAAGGAAAAAACGAAACAGATTCCACACATGGTTATAGTTGTATGGAGGAACACCGATGGATACTGGAACAGTGTAACATCAAAAGGCGAGTGTGAATTCTGAAAGGTTTTTAAAGGAAAATTTGTATTAATCAAATAGCATCTATGTACACTTGGAAAATGGAAATGAATCAAAGTGAAGGACATAATTTTTATTGCATTTGAAAATTAGACTTGGGGTGTACATGAATTTAATCATCCCTTCAAATAATTCCTAGGATTTTCTAGATTATTTAGTCAATGGCTTGGGAAGCACCAATTTAGACCAACCTTCCCCACAGTGAAAATTCTTTGGATAGCATTTCTGAGTCAATTATTGCAGAGGCTAAACTTTCAGTAAGGAGAATTTACTACCTGGTGGCGTAACTATTTCGTGTATGGAAAAATCTAATAGGAAAAGATTACTTCTTCATATGGAGTCAAGTCTATCTGTGCTCCTCTCTCCCCCAGAGCTAAAATGAGTAAATCTTACGTCTGGACTATTTCGGTCTTCTAAATATCTGATAACAACTTGCATCTCCCCCATGCCCATCTCAGTTTTCTCTTGCCAGTTCCTTCAATTTCCGTTTGCAGCTAATTCCCAAACCCTTTACCAGTCACCCTTCTGCAAAAGCACCTCAGTTTCTCACTCCCATTTAATGAGCAACACTCAGCAATGAGTTTAATGACCTAATTCCAACACCCCAGATATCTGTTTTAATGTTTAAATAACACATTTTCATGCATATTGCACTTTGGCTTCACAGTGTACATTTTGTCACCTAGGTTTTTGGTTACCTGAGCTTTAAAGCCAAGCAGCTCTGAATCTGCACATCAAACACACACATGTGCGTAATTTTTTCTTTTTTTGGAAATAATTTCAGACCTATAAGATCAATAGTACAAAGGGGATCCATATATCCTCTACCCAGAGTCACTGTTGCTAACATTCTACTCCACTTGCTTTATCAATTGTTCTGTCTCTCTCATAATGTATTATTATATTAATTATATTGGTGTTCAAATTGTCCCAATTTGGTCAGTGAGAACGCTTTCAGCTGGCTTTTGCATTCTTTTCTCATGCCTTATTTGTTTTTTATTTTTTGTTGTTGTTGTTTGTTTTTTAATTTTAATTTTAATTTTATTATTATTATTATTATTTGAGATGGAGTTTCACTCTCGTTACCCAGGCTGGAGTGCAATGGTGCGATCTCGGCTCACCGCAACCTCCGCCTCCTGGGTTCAGGCAATTCTCCTGCCTCAGCCTCCTGAGTAGCTGGGATTACAGGCACGCGCCACCGTGCCCAGCTAATTTTTTTGTATTTTTAGTAGAGACGGGGTTTCACCATGTTGACCAGGATGGTCTTGATCTCTTGACCTCATGATCCACCCGCCTCGGCCTCCCAAAGTGCTGGGATTACAGGCTTGAGCCACCGCGCCCGGCCGATTTTTTTTTTTCCACTTTCTTATTTTCTGGCAGAGCAAGATTATTCTCGAGGCTCACCTACGCTCTGCCTGCCTGGAATTAGTCACTTCTCCAAACAGCCCTAATCTTTTTTAGTGGAGAATTAAATCTGTACTTGATAATCAATTGACACTCTAAGAGCCTAAAGCTGTCTTAGAGATCTTCATTAGAGGATGTGGTAATTTTAACCCAGGGAGTGCCAGTAAATGGCTTAGTCAGACAGCTATTTAGAAGCAGAGCCAGGACCAACGTCAGGTCTCCTAACTTCCAAATACCTAATATCTGTTCTTTCTATTTTATAACTTTCCAGCTTTCACATAGCACTCAATAAGAATCTGTGCTAAGTTTCTTTCTGTTGATTTTGGTCCATCATTTCAACATCCTGAGACATTTATTTGTTAACCAGGGTCCTCATTGGATAATCAATTCTAATTCAAATTCTTTAAAAGTAAGTTTCTAAACTGAGATCCGATCTATTTTCAACTTCAGAGGAGATTTCTTGGACTGCATTATAAATCTTTGAATAATGAGGTTTTTCAATGAAACCAGCACTAACACATCATTAACTATGAGTTGAGAATGGTGCTCTTATAATGGCTATTTTTTTGGAGCTTAATGGAAAAATACAGAAATTGAAAATGTTTTCTTATTATTACTTAATTTGTCAAAACCTCATCATTTATGCTACGTCTTAAATGGGGTGGAATCGTTTTTACAGATGCTACAGAAATCACTAGAAAGCCCTGGGAATCCAAGCATCCAGGGGAAGGAGAGTGGGAGGAAGCACAGGAGGCAAAAAGAATGAGCTCGATGTGAATCCAGGCACCGGCAGCACGTCGGCTTCGTTCACTGCCAACAGTCCACGGAGGGGCATAATGTGAAAGTTGAAATTGAGTGGAATTGAGACAGGTGTATTGACAATTCTGCATCCATAACATCCATCCATCCCTAGGCACCATCTGTTACATATTCAGTCTTTTTGTATCAGCGATAGAGGTAATTAAGCAAATGAGCAGCTAAAATTGAAGTTCCCAGAAAAGAGAAAAAGTTAGCATGGATCTGACAATGGGGTGTCATTGTAGGAGCAGAGGCTGAACACCTGGAGACTCCTTTATGGATACAGCAGAGTGAATGAGTGGTGGGTCCAGGGGCGGAACTAGGAGACCCCACAGCTTCGTGGTGCTCAAAGTTTCAGAAACCGCTAATGGCAAAGGGAAAATGCTTCTGACTTTCTTATTAAGGAGGAAGAAGAATGAACAGATAAGTTTGAATGCACTTGTAAAAGAAAAGAGGCCAATCTGGTATATTACTGGCACATAGACAATGATGCCTCTGTTTGTAAATGTCCTAAAGTCGGTGCTCCTTTTAACAAAATTAGCTGCGGTGCCATTGAAGCTCCAAACTGCATTGGCATCTGGGGTAACAGTAACAGGCCTGGGACACAAGAGGATTTAGCATGACCCAAATAAGAGGAGGGCTGAATTACAGAGGCTCCTAGAGCTGCCGAGGGGTGCTGGTCTACCGCAGGAGACCACACAGTCTCCATGTTCCTTACGCGGAAACCATCCCCGAACCTGCTCAGAGGGCTGGAGAACTGAGAGCAAGGAAATTCACATCCAGGATGTTTTCGACAGCAATGTGTTGGTGGGGCCTTAGAGACACTGGGGTTTCCTTTTTCTAGATTTCGATTTTTTTTCTCGTTGCTGTGTTAATGGAAAAAACCAAGTTGTGTAATATATTTTAAAGAAGTTTATTCTGAACCCAGGGGAAATGGTCTCAAGAGTCCCTAAGGAAGTATGCCCAAGGTGGTCGGGTTACAGTTCGGTGGGGTTACAGTTCGGTGGGGTTACAGTTCGGTGGGGTTACGGTTTGGTGGGTTACAGTTCGGTGGGGTTACAGTTCGGTGGGGTTACAGTTCGGTCGGGTTACAGTTCGGTCAGGTTACAGTTTGGTTTTATATGTTTCAGTGAGACGCAAATTGGAGATAAAAAATCAATACATGGAAGGAATATTTGGTTCAGCCCAAAAAGGCAGGACATTTTGAAGACAGGACTTACAAGTCAAGTTTGGTTTTAGGGATTTTTTAGTTGGCAGTTGGTTGAAAGAGTTAAGCCTTGTCTGAAGATTTGAAGTCAGTAGAAAGGAATGCTTAAGGTAAGATGAGGGGCTCTGCTCTCTATCACGTGATGCTATACCAGAGTCCGGTTGGAAAGTAAGCCACATTATACCTGGTTAATAAAAAAATCCATTTAACGAGATTTTATCACTTGTAGGGCATGACTTTAATCCTTGCCTGGCATGGCCTTAGGTCTTGTTTATAATTTGGTACCTTATGGCAACAAGAGTAAACTCTGGGCTGGGCACGGTGGCACAAACCTATGATCTTAGCACTTTGGAAGGCTGAGGCAGGCAGATTACCTGACGTCAGGAGTTTAAGACCAGCCTGGTCAACATGGCAAAATCCTGTCTCTACTGAGAATACAAAAATTAGCTGTATGGTGGCAGGCGCCTGTAATCTTAGCTACTCAGGAGGCTGAGGCAGGAGAATTACTTGAACTCAGGAGACAGAGGTTGCAGTGACCTGAATTGTACCACTGCACTCCAGCCTGGGTGGAGACAGAGCCAGACTCCATCTCAAAAAAAAAAAAAAAGAGTCCATTCTGTCTATGATCTCTATTCTAACATAAATGCTGGTGAGTTGTGCCCAAACTCCAAAAGAGGGAGGATAACAGGGCATGTCTGATCTTCCTTCCCATCAGAGTCAAGAACTCAGTCTTCAGGTTTCTCTGAGGTCCTCTTGGCCAAGTTGGAATCTGTTCATTTGGCTAGGGGGCTTAGGATTCTATTTTTAGTTTACACCTGTAATGTTTTGCTTGTGTCCTAATCTCTTGAGCTTTCTTAATTTAACCTTTTCCTTCCCTGATCCTTTTCTTCCCTGCTCTGCCCTTAGCCTCACCCCACAGGATTGTAGGAAATTTGGCCTTCCCCTAAACTCTGCAATCAGACACCCATCTTCCCCCTTGTCAGGAAAGTAAGAAGCTTTTCCTCGGAGTACTGCCAGCTTTGACACTGCTTCCACTCTGTCCTCAGAATGGGAGGACAATCTGACCTCAGAATGCGTTTCCGGCATGTAGGATTCGGCCTTAGTTTTTACCCAGTCTCCTGCTAATTACTGCTCTTTCTGCCCCTGGCTCTCTGCTGCACTTTGCTGACCAAGAGCCTGTGTCTCGGAATGGAGTCACACCACCGACTGATGGGCCTTCTCACATTTGGTATTGCTGTGTTGGATTTCTACCCACTTCCAGCTACAAGACACCTTTGCCCCAAAGCTTCACCCACTCAGGCTGAGCTCCTGGCCTCTTGTATACATGTGGCCATCTGTCTGCTTCTGGTTGCCTGGACCACCCTTCACACACTCTCTCCCCTCTCCCTGCAGGTGGACCCTTTGGGTTCAGAGCTTGCCTGAGTCATGGTTATGACTGGGGCTTGTATCTAGAATAGGTAAGCAGTGCCAGTACATGGCAAGTAGTGCTCTGGTAATACAGATAGATTCAAAAGAATCACTGTCTCGACTGAGACTGAACAGCATCCACGCTGTCCCAAATTCGTGAGCTCTTAAAATAGTTTCAATTAGTTTCAGTGATCTGAACAGACTTGGATGTGCAATAATAAGCTCCACAATGTTTTCATACTGATTCAGCTCGTAGATGTCAAGCTATTTGCTCCCAATGCCTTATTGATTAAGGTAGGAAAGGTAAACAGCTGAGAATCTGCGTTAAAATGTAATTTAGTCAGTAAAGGAGGAATGGTCCTTGGTGGGAGGTGTTTTGTTTAAGGAAGGAAAATGCATCCTATAAACATTCATATCAGATCTTTTAAATAGCTCAGTCCATCCCCTGAGGACCAGACACAAAAAGGGTCTTTGTGATTTTTCTTTTGGTCCAGGATGATCTCATGTCCAAGATGGAAGTTGCAAGGTATGGACCACTCCTTCCTTCTAGAATGCAAACAAGTACCACAAGGAAGAGTGAGAGGAGTATCTCTAGTTATTATATATGTAGATTTGCTCAGAGCAAGTACCGAGATCACGGCTCGATTAAGGTACTACTACAACCACACTGGGTACCAAATGGGCACAGCTCATTCTTCATAAAGAGAGAAAGAGTTTCCCACCCTGTCAATCATCACATTCTAGGCCAACTGTCTATAGACAACTCTGGAGCTTCCAAAAAGTAGATACCAAGATGAGATTTAAACATGGAATGAATGGATTACACAAAATGCACAGGAATTCAGGAGAGGCTGAGAGAACCATCAGATGACAACGCAGGTCTGTCTCAAGTGAGAGAGAGAGGGTAGAAGGAAGGAGTGGAGCCATCCTCACAGCATTAAGCAGAATTCTGGACAGACATATAGTTATATCTAAGCTGTAATCAGGCTGCTCCTTGGCCCACTTCCTTGTTGCTAAAAGTCACCATAACACTAGATACTATTTGCGTCCCTATCATTCCTAGAGATAAGATTTTTGGGCTGAGATGATGGGGTCTTCTAGATATACAATCATGTCGTCTGCAAATAGAGACAATTTGGCTTCCTCCTTTCCTATTTGAATACCCTTTATTTCTTTTTCTTGCCTGATTGCTCTGGCTAGAACTTCCAATACTATATTGAACAGGAGTGGTGAGAGAGCATCCTTGTCTAGTGCCCGATTTCAAAGGGACTGCTTCCAGTTATTGCCCATTCAGTATGATATTGGCTGTTGGTTTGTTGTAAATAGCTTTTATTATTTTGAGATATGTTCCATCAATACCTAGTTTATTGGGGGTTTTTAGCATAAAGATCTGTTGAATTTTATCAAAGGCCTTCTCTGCATCAAATGATGCAGAGAAAATTGTGGTTTTTGTCTTTGGTTTTGTTTATGTGGTGAATTACGTTTATAGACTTGCATATGTTGAACCAGCCTGGCATCCTTGGGATGAAGCCTACTTGATAATGGTGGATAAGCTTTTTGATGTGCTATTGCAGTTGATTTGCCAGTATTTTATTGAAGATCTTTGCATCTATGTTCATCATGGATATTGGTCTGAAGCTTTCTTTTCTTGTCAAGTCTCTGCCAGGTTTTGGTATCAGGATGATGTTGGTCTCATAAAATGATTTGGGAAGGATTCCCTCTTTTGGATTGTTTGGAATAGTTTCAGAAGGAATGATACCAGCTCCTCTTTATATGTTGGTAGAATTCGGCTGTGAATCCCTCTGGACCTGGGCTTTTATTGGGTTGTGGGCTCTTAATTGCTGCTTCAACTTTAGCCCTTGGTTTTTGGTCTATTCAGGGTTTTGACTTCTTCCTGGTTTAGGCTTGGGAGGATGCAAGTGTCTAGGAATTTATCCATTTCTTCCAGGTTTACTAGTTTATGTGCATAGAGTTGTTTGTAATAATCTCTGATGATGGTTTGTATTTCTGTGCAATCTGTGGTGATATCCCCAAAATCTCCTCAAACTGATAAGCAACTTCAGCAAAGTCTCAGGGTACAAAATCAATGTGCAAAAATCACAAGCATTCCTATACACCAATAACAGACTTAAAGAGAGCCAAATCAAGAATGAACTGCCATTCACAATTGCTACAAAGAGAATAAAATACCTAGGAATACAATTAACAAAGGATATAAG
>JAPYYA010005259.1:0-10957 GCA_028533165.1 Leontopithecus rosalia | reverse complement strand
GATGGAGAAACATTTCATGTTCATGGTTAGGAAGAATCAGTATCGTGAAAATGGCCATACTGCCCAAAGGAATTTACAGATTCAACGCTATCCCCATCAAGCTACCAATGACCTTCTTCACAGAACTGGAAAAAACTACCTTAAACTTCATATGGAACCAAAAGAGAGCCTGCATAGCCAAGTCAATTCTAAGTAAAAAGAACACAGTGGGAGGTATCACACTACCAGATGTCAAACTATACTACAAGGCCACAGTAATCAAAACAGCATGGTACTGGTACCAAAACAGAGATATAGACCAATGAAACAGAAAAGAGGCATTGGAGGCAACACAACATATCTACAACCATACAATCTTTGATAAACCTGACAAAAACAAGCAATAGGGAAAGGATTCCCTGTTTAATAAATGGTGTTGGGAAAACTGGCTAGCTATGTGCAGAAAGCAGAAACTGGACCCCTTTCTAACACCTTACAGTAAAATTAACTCCAAATGGATTAAAGACTTAAACATAAGACCTAACACCATAAAAACCCTAGAAGAAAATTTAGGTGAAACCATTCAGGACATAGGAGTAGGCAAGGACTTCATGACCAAAACACCAGAAGCATTGGCAATAAAAGACAAAATAGACAAATGGGACCTAATCAGACTCCACAGCTTCTGCACAGCAAAAGAAACAGTCATTAGAGTGAATCGGCAACCAACAGAATGGGAAAAGATTTTTGCAGTTTACCCATCAGACAAAGGGCTGATACCCAGAATTTACAAAGAACTAAAACAGATTTACAGGAGAAAAACAAGCCCATTCAAAAGTGGGCAAAGGATATTAACAGACACTTTACAAAAGAAGACATACATGAGGCCAACAAACATATGAAAAAATGCTCATCATTACTGGTCATTAGAGAGATGCAAATTAAAACTGCATTGAGATACCACGTCATGCCAGTTAGAATGGCGATCATCAAAAAATCTGGAGACAAAAGATGCTGGAGAGCTTGTGGTGAAATAGCAACACTTTTATACTGCTGGTAGGAGTGTAAATTAGTTCAACCATTGTGGAAGACAGTGTGGCAATTCCTCAAGGACCTAGAAATAGAAATTCCATTTGACCCAGCAGTCCCATTACTGGGTATATATCCAAAGGATTATAAATGGTCCTACTATAAGGACACATGCACACGAATGTTCATTGAAGCACTGTTTACAATAGCAAAGACCTGGAACCAACCCAAATGCCCATCCATTATAGACTGGACAGGGAAAATGTGGCACATATACACCATGAAATATTATGTAGCAATCAAAAACAATGAGTTCGTGTCCTTTGCAGGGACATGGATGAACCTGGAGAACATCATTCTCAGCAAACTGACACAAGAACAGAAAATGAAATACTGCATGTTCTCACTCATAGGCGGGTGTTGGACAATGAGAACACATGGACACAGGGAGGGGAGCACTACACACTGGGGTCTGTTGGGGGGAATAGGGGAGGGACAGCCTGAGGAGGGGAGTTGGGGAGAGATAGCTGGGGAGAAATGCCAGATATAGGTGAAGGGGAGGAAGGCAGCAAATCACACTGCCAGTGTGTACCTATGCAACTATCTTGCATGTTGTTCACATGTACCCCAAAACCTAAAATGCAATAAAAAGATGATAATAATAAAACAAACAAAAAAGAAACACTATTAGCTTTTAAAAGAATAGCTATCAAGAGATTAGACATTTTGAAAGATTCATAAAAGGTAAGAAAAATATTGAATCAAATATACGGAGAAATGAAGTGGGGAAAATAGTATAATATACGTGCTGCTTATGTCAGAGATACCAAAGAGAATTATAGGACCAGATGCATATTCAAGAACCGAGAAGAGAGCCAACATCTATCCAATTTATCCTCAGTTTAATTTGAGTTCATAAAAGATGGTGGCATTACATAATCTGAGGTATATGCTGCTAAATATTCAGGTTACAAAGTATCTTTCAAAGATTGTATTTAAAATTTATTTATGTTATCTCTCTTACAGTGCATGAAACTTCAATATTATTTATGAGACACTGGTCACATTCAATGGTTCATTCTTGAATAGACAACACTTTGAAATTTTTAGCACCAAACTGAGACATCACACACAAAAATGTTTCAGTAATCAACAATCATTGAGAGTCAAAATGATTTTAATCCTACACACATGGTGTAGAATTATTCATGTAATTTACTTGAGTATCGAGGTTAGGACCATGACCCCAAATTCTTAAGTGTGTAATTTCTATTTAAATAGCATACATGTTGGGTTATGTTGTGTCTCTGTTTTCCATATGTCTCAGTCTCTCTTGTTGACATCTTAGATGTGGTCATTATTTCAGGATCTAAGCAAATCCTGGGCTCTGTCCAGCACCTGTTGTGCTGATCCTCCATGAGACAGCCACCCCTTCTCACGCCTCTTGGAGTTCCAAGTGCTGTCTGTCTTGTTTTCTAGGAGGTTACATGTGGGCTTCTCTCACCATAGTAAAAGCATAATTTGGTTTTCACCTATACCAAGACTGTGATGGTTAATACTGAGTGTCAGCTTGATTGGATTGAAGGATGTAAAGTATTGATCCCAGGCGTGTCTGTGAGGGTGTTGCCAAAAGAGATTCACATTTGAGTCAGTGGGCTGGGAAAGGCAGATCCACTCTTAATCTGGGTGGATACCATCTAATCAGCTGCCAGCTCAGCCAGAATATGAAGCAGGCAGAAAAACGTGAAAAGGCTAGGCTGGCTTAGCCTCCTAACCTACATCTTTCTCCTGTGCTGGATGCTTCCTGCCCTCTAACATTGGACTCTAAGTTCTTCAGCCTTGGGACACTGGCTTCCTTGCTCCTCAGCTTGCAGACAGCCTATTGTGGGACCTTATGATCATGTGAGTTGATACTACTTAATAAATTCATATATAGATATATATCCCATTAGTTCTGTCCCATATATGTGGGAGTTTATTAAGAGAAAGAACTAATAAACTTAGTATTACTTAATAAACTTATATATATATATATATACACATATATTCATATATATGTATGTATCTCCATATATATGTATACATAGGTATATATCTCCATACACACATATACATATATATGTATATACATAGAGATATATACACATATATATGGAGATATACATATCAGGACATATATATATATATTTTAGGATATATATATATCCTATTAGTTCTGTTCCTCTAGAGGACCTTGAATAATACAAAGACAAATGTCATGTCATCATAAGAAAAGAAAATTGTTTCTGGAGTTGAAGAATGGTGCATAGCCCTTTGATGTTCTGTGGAGTGTGAAGACAAAAGAGATTCCGTTTTTCTCTGTGGTAAAATCAGTTCTCAGACAAAACGTTGGCTTTTAATTGGTCATTCCATGCTGGTTGTTCTATGGGCTGCAATTTTCCCTTCTGTGTTCTCATTTTCATGTTCTTTCAACTGACCACAGGCATCTAAGCATGAATTCCAGGGCATTTCCAAGCTGTTGAGCCAGCACATCTCTGGGCATGAAGAAATCGTTCTCGAGTTTGCAGTTTATCTGTGCTTTAGTTCTAGAAAACTGACACAGCCACTAGCTAGAGGCCACATTTGTGGTTTTAAATTTTACTTTGAAAAAATGTAGGCAAATACCCCTGCACACATCTTCCCCATTCCCACAAGTACAAAACTGACTAGACTTCAGTGTCATTTTCCCTTGGGCCAGGAACAAAATGTGGAAGAAAGCATGGAAATTATTTCAACATTGATGCCAGAATTTTATTCTAAAACCAAATTCATGACAACTAAGAAACATTGTATAGAATAGTAGAATGTTTATAGTATCTAAAAATGTCACTTTCATGCCATCATCTATGAATTACTTAGGGATTATAGGAAAAGTATCTATATTTAAATAATTTTCTTCTGTACTCACTCAATGACATATTTAATGCATAAAAGGTAATTTAAGATGAGAAAGAACAATGTTACTTAATTTTAAAATGTCATAATTCTGTCAATTGTACCATATTCTCATATTAAAAAGTGTGGAACATAAAGCTATATTTTATTTTAAAAATTTCCTAACTCCATTATTCTATATCTGCAAGGTTTGTTTTTCCATAAGGAAAAATTCACATATCTAAGAAGTGTCTTATGTAAACACAGCTTTCTCAGTTTTTAAAGATTTTTATTTTCCAGTAAATTCAGTTTAAGTGCATAAATAATGGTACCATCATGATGAACAGGCATATTACTAATATCATACCTGGAATTTTATAACATTTTGGGCTGATATGAAACCAGGCAGTTGTATTGTTACATCACAGTGGAAATTATTATAACCAGTTGTCACGTCAGCCATAGCTTGCTATGAAATTCAGGGCTCCAGAAGGATATATTAAGAATAAAGCTAGCCATGTTATTCAAAAGAAGAACTATAGTATATTTCACATAACTCTGTAACAAAGAAAAAAACTGAAGCTTCTATGAGATTTTTTTTAATTACAAGAAAATATAAACAATTAAATGATAAAGTGTAGTCCTGCAATAGGGGAACATGGAGGAAGAGGAGGTGAGAAAGAAGAGCAGAGAGAGAATAAGAGTGAATTATAAACAAGGAAAATATGCTTTCTGATTTCACCCATGTCATTGGCGAGTCCCACTTGACTGTCCTGTAAGCTGCTTGCCAGACAGCTGTCTTTACAGTATTGGCTTCAACATCAGGCCTCACCTTTGCAATGTGGTGTTATACTATTAAAGAAACAACAATAGTGCCATGGAACAAATCCCATTAGAAATTCCATTTCCATTCAATATGAATTCTGGGTTTAACTCTCCAATCCTTTTGCTTTTCTAAATATGAAGCCAAGTTGATTCTCCATCATAGAATTTAGTTCAACAATTTTTCTTAATGTGAGCAGCAAGAAAGTAAAAGTGACAAAATGAGGAGTCAATGAAATGTAATGATTCTACACCACAATCAGCACAAACACAGGCAGATGGAGGTAGGTGGTTATGGATTTTAATCTAGCTCAAGAAGAGGGAGGACTCTATGATAACCAAAAAAAGTTACAATTTTACCCTTGCTACTTTTGTAAACTTGAAATGACTGTCTTTTTCATCTTGTAGCCATAAAACAAACACTGTAACTCTCAAGTTGTAGATTTGGCCAATTTTGAAATCTGCTACATTTATAATTCTCTATTTTTATCATGTTATTGCCACTAAATTCATACACACGCATTGCTAATGTGGTCTGAAGTTTTTGTTGCCATGATTTGAGTGCTGACAGATTTCTTCATATTTGAATATCTTCCAAGCCCCCAATAATCTTCACTCTGCACCAGCTAACAGCATATGTGCTTATCCCACATTTTTCGAAGGCAGAACTATTTTAAGACACTGATTTGCCTTCACCACATCCCTTTTATTTATCTCCTCACCTGTGCATTTCATTTGCCTCTGTTTCTTGAATTAAAATATAAAAGGCAATCAACTACCAATTGAGTGTGTGTGAAGGAGAAAGTGTCAGAAATGTTAGGTTACTCCTGAATTAGAGTAATTCCTTAAGAGATGCTGTGATAAGCAGAATTCTGGAATGTCCAACCCCACAATTCCTTGCCCTGATGTTAGAAAATGTGAATACAAGATTTCACACTGTACTTATGTTCCTTCTGTGATGGTTAATATTTAGTGTCAACTTGACTGGATTGAAGGATGCAAAGTATTGTTCCTGGGTGTACCTGTGAGAGCATTCTTAAAGGAGATTAACATTTAAGTCAGTGGACTGGGAAAGGCAGCACCACCCTCAATCTGGGTGGGCACCATCTAATCAGCTGCCAGCATGGCCAGAATAAAAGCAAGCAGAAGAATGTGGAAAGACTGGACTGGTTTAGTCTTTTGGCCTACATCTTTCTCCCGTGTGGGATGCTTCCTGCCCTCAAACATCAGACTCCTAGTTCTTCAGCTTTGGGACTCGGACCGGCTTCCCTGCCCCTCAGCTTGCAGGTGGCCTAGTGTGGGACCTCACCTTGTGATCCTATGGGTCAATACTCCTTAATAAACTCCCCTTTATATATACATCTATCCTATTAGTTCTTTCCCTCCAGAGAACCCTAATACACCTTCTAGGGCAAAAGGGTTATTTTGAAGATGTAAATAAGGTTACCAGTCATTTGATTTTGAGTTAGTAAAAAGGAAGATTATCCTAGTGGGTCTAAACCTGTTACATGAGACCTTTAAATGCAAAGTGTTTTCTCTGGCTGATAACAGAAGGGAAACTCAAAAATATTTGAAGCAGGAGAAAGACTCTGCCTCCTTGATGGCTTTGGAGATAGAGAGGTGGTAAGCAAGGAAAAATGAAAGATCTGAGACTGGCCACTGGCCAGTCTCCACCCTACAATTGCAAGAAACTAAAATCTTCCAACCACAGGTTCTTCTTCAGAGTCCAGGAAGGAGCCTGGCTGGCTGTCATCCTGACTTTGGCCATGTGAGACCTTAAGCAGAGAATTCAGCAATGTCTTGCTGGATTTCTAGCCTACAGAAGTATGTTTTAAGTCTTCAAGTGTATGCCAATTTGTTACACAGAATACTGATGCCTTCTATGACAACTTAGGATCTGCTATTTTGAGATCATTTGGGGCTATAAATGTCCATTTAGGGACTGATTCACTATACTTCCTCTCAGGGTTTCAAGTCAAACTGCATCTGCTCACTAAACACTTCTGAAATCCACCCGCTCCAACTTTCAGCCTAGTGACTTTCATTTGAATCTTTGTAAGAGCCCTACCTCCTTCTCCTGACCCCCAATCTCCCCACCCTTCCACATATTCTTTGGGATCTTTCTTCGACTCTACAGCTAGATTCATCCTCCAGAAACACAGCTGAGACCATGTTATTCTACTAACCAAAAGCTACGAATGACTCACCAGAATCTACCTTATGAAGTAAAAACCTTCCTGTTGGAATTCAAGTTCTCTAAGGCTTTCTCCAGTCTATGGCTCTAGCATTATTACCCTCTTGACATCACAACACTTTTTTCCAGTCAAACTGATTACATTTGCCCTTTTTACAGCATGTTCTAACCTGTGCTTCTGCATGGGTAAGTTTTTGGTATATATGCCAAGATGAGAATCAATCTTCACAGCTTAGTTAGATGTTACCAACCACCTTAGGCCCTCTTGCATGGCATGAATGCCTTTTTCTACTTTAAATTTCAATGGTGCAAGGATAGGGCTCTTGGAAGTCTGTGTCTCCTGATTGAGCTATCAATACACATCTTTTGTAGCCCCTGTGAGCTTCTAGAAGACTACATCTGTCTCATATTCATCATTGTATTCCTTAAAGTACTTGTTTCAATGTTTTAGGCTTTGTGGATTCCCAAAAATGATGAATTTGTTCAAGCAGTAAAGAATAGCTAATGATACGTATGTTCCTCAAAATACATAAACAGTATACATTTAAGTAAAAACATGCTAGACTACAAAAAAGGCATAAGATGATCTGAGTTTTTGTTGTTATGGTTGTTGTTTGTCCATTTGTTTATATTCTTAGAATACATGGGAAAAGGAAAGAATAAAAGAAAATTGGACTTGTGGTATAAAAATAACAAATACTAAACCAGGCGGTGGAGGCTGCAGTAAGCTGAGATCGTGTCACAGCCTGGGTGACAGAGCAAGAGCCATCTCAAAAATAAATAAATTAATTAATAAAATAATATAAAACTGTTGAAAAAGTAGTTGTTTGAGATGTGCTTTCACATTCGTAAAATAAAAATATTTTTCTTACTGTCTATAAAAATATTTACTGTCCTTTCAGAAGCATTTTATATATTTTTATTTTTAAACATCTTCAACAAAATAAAGTCATGGTATAAGTAATTAGTAAAATGGCATATAAAAATGGAAAAATTTCATAGGAATGGGCAACTTATATTTTATTATTTGTGAATAAAATTATAAAAATGATATTTTATTGAATGTTTAAACTGTTTCCTTGCATTATTATAGAGTAGGAGGATACTGAATACTATAACAGAAGAAATATTACTAATAATTTATCCAATCTCTTCATTTTACAGAAGAAAAACAAAACTCAGCGAAATCTGGGATTATTGTGCAAATTGTATGCTCTGCATCTTAGGTTTGAACCACCAAACTCCATTGCATATATGAAAATATGCTGATGGAATCACAACACATTTAAGTTAAATGATTTAAAATTATTCAAATTAAATAATTATTTTAATTCTTTAAATTGTTTTCTGATTTAATATTGTAGATTAAAAAAATAGACCTTTTCTCCCATCTAGATGCCCATTTAAAAATTTAAATAACTAGAAAGAAACCCATCATGTTAAGGAAATGTAGATGGTCTGAACAACAGATTTTAATAAATTTGAACAACAGATTTTAATAAATTTATAAAATTTGAACAACAGATTTTAATAAATTTCTGGAAGGGATATTAATGTAAGAAACTGAACAATGCAAACCAAATTCCAGAATGTGTGTCCATTATCCAATCATCACTCAGAATAGCACCTCGAGGAAGGATATTGGGAGGGTGAAAGAAGCTGGGTGATTATTAGATTTCCAATTTAGCTTCTCCACCTGCCTTGTTCATGCCTGCATAAAAAACAGAATGAAACAAAGAGATAAAACAGAAGACATCTCTCGCTAAAAGGCAAAAAACAACCTGGAGAAAACTAGTAAGTGGACGAGTTTTGTTGTTTCAAAATAAATGATATCTTTAATCCAACATTTGGGAAATCTATAACATTCAATGCAATCCTCAAAAATGCAATTCAGCAAATCCTGGAAGTTGACAACTCTACTCATTTATATTGAATACCGAATACCTGTAGAGCTTTCAATTTCACCTGAGAAAACTGATGGAATATAAAATTACAGTGAAAGAAACTCACAGAAACCATCTCGTATAAGCAGCACCATTTTCTGCAAACCAAGTCATCAGTCAAAAAGAAATCAGGGTGAAAGTAGGGAAAATGCTATGTTAAAGATAAAAGTTATCTCAACAGAAATAGAGATGATGAGGAAAAGAGAATGTGAAACAGACACACACACACACACACACGAACACATCCTCAGCATCAATAACTTAGCATACATTAACATAGTTCAGACTTATATAAAAAGGAAATAATGAGAAAGCCAGAAAGATCCTTGAAAATGTAAAATATGAGGACTGAAATACATAATTTATTTGAGGACTAGAAGATAAAAGAAGGAAATCCTAGAATATAAAGCAAAAAGACAAAACATGCAACTAGAGATATGAGACATTTAATTGCTCAATCCAGAAGCTTCAAACACACCAGTAGGTTTACAAAGAGGAAACAAAAGGAATTAATTATTTCAAAGAATGTAAAATGAGAACCACATGATTTTAGTCAAAGTTTAGATGAGTGAAAAAGATTTCATGTCCTTGTGAAATCAGAACACCAAGAATTAAATTAACCTCATTAAAGTTGGAGCTAGATAGCTAATGTGGATGATCTATAAATGAGAGCGATTAAGATTTTATTTAGATATTTCTTGGATGACTGTGATTGCAGAAAATACAGAATAATGTCTCAAAGTTCTTGAGAAAAGAAAATGATACCAGTGAAACTACTAATCAAGTTTCAGGCAAAACATATATATATATATATATATATATATATATATATATATATATATATATAGTGGCTTAATCAAATTTATGTCCTGCATACTCTGGTGACATAACTTAAAGATACACTTCAAGGAAATAAGATCAATACAAAGGGAAGAAGGTATGGCTTTTAAGGACTGGTTGAACTAGCTCAGGAGTCTTTTAAAAAATATTGGCTGAGAAGTCATTCTAGAAGAAAGCAGTCTAAATTAGAACTAAAGAAATTCACTGACCTGTAAGAAAAAAAGACAAAAATGAAACAAATTCCACCATATTCATACAATGAATGAGAAGAAAAAATAACTTAGTGTATGTTTTAGGAAGCCTATGTTTACTCTCACCACAAGAAGCAGATACAATTGCATTTTCAATAAAAAGGCCTGTTTACAGCTAAAGACACTGTGAGGGTACATGTGTAAGTTTAAAATATGAAGTGACCTAAACAGTGGCATGTAAACAGAAGGAGATTAGAAAGCCACCACGCAGACTTTAACTCTGATAAGGCTTATATATGTTTATATATAATTATTGTAATGTATAGCTATTGTATGATTATAGAACAATTGATATTAGGAATATATTATTTATAATTATTATCTATTATATTGCTATGAATTATATTAATTATATGAAATTATGACATAATATATAATATTCCTATATATTATATATTTCATTATATATAATTATGATATATAATACATATTTATCATATATTCAATGAGGAAAGATCAAAGGGAAAAAGTGATGTGAGGAAGGAAGCATATAATAGTTATCATATATATGACATATATTATGTTATATAGCATAATTATATGTAATGGAATCTATAATATAATATAATGTAACATAATATAAAATTACATATTATATAATATATATTTGTCATCTGATATATAAATAATTATATATTGTATATATCATATATATGTAAATTTTATATATTAATTTATATGATAAATGTAATATATTATGCTATTGTATAATACATAATGTATATATGATATATAATTATATAATGTGTAATATATACATCATATATAATTATATATCTTATATAACATAATATATGGCAAATATTGTTTTATTATATATAATGCAATATACAGTATATGTTATATCATAATTACATGTAATTAATATATTATGTATGATTAGTATATTATATACTAATCATATTATATAATTAATATAAGCATATAATATATACTGTATAGTTATACAAATATAGAGAAATACATACTATACTTTTATTAAATAT
>JAPYYA010005258.1:0-10958 GCA_028533165.1 Leontopithecus rosalia | reverse complement strand
TTTATATTCCTTTCTATATTGTCTATTCTTTTTAGCATTTTGTCAAACCTTTTTTCAAAGTTCTTAGTTTCTTTACATTGGGTTAGAACAAGTTCTTTTAACTCCCAGAAGTTTCTTATCATCCACCTTCTGAAGCCTACTTCAGATAATGGGACACAGTCCTTTTCCATCAGGGCTTGTTCCATTCCTGATAAGGAACTGCAATCCCCTGTAGAGGGAGAGGGGTTCTGATTTTGGGTATTCTCAACCTTTTTAGGCTGGTTTCTTCCCTTTATTATGAATTTATCCATCTGTTGTCTTTACAGTTACCGCCTTTCTAATTAGGTTTCTGAGTGGACGCCCAGTTTATTGATTCCCAGTGCTGGAATTCGAGCAACCCACTGCGCTGGCCAAAACAGCAGCAATAAGGCTGATGGCGCTCCTCTGCCTGGGAATCTCCGGTCTGGCTTCCTTCTTGAGTCCGTAACAAGTGACTCTGCCTTCCTGGAGCTCCAAGCATTAGTCAGTAGGGGAACCAAGCCCGTCCACTCTACACGAAGAGCTGCCACGCCGAGACGCCGGCAAAACCGCTGCGCCGGCCACAAGAGTCACGCTGGCGACCCGTGGGGCTCCACCACTGGGAATCTTCTGGTCCGTGAGTGACGAAAATTCTACTGAAAGTGTGGCGTCCTCTCGTTCTCTGGGCTTTCACTGGGAGCTACAATCCCGAGCTGTCAGTGATCAGCCATCTTGGATCTCAATCTCATGTATAGTTACTTTTATATATTGCTGTGTTCTATTTCATAATATTTTGTTAAGGATTTTTATGTCTATATTCATGAGGAATATTAATCTGTGATTTTTTTTTTGCACACTGTCTGGCTTGGGTATTAGTGTAATACTTCATAAGAATATAAAATTTTCACCTTATTTCTATTTTCTGGTAAAGTTTGGTATTAATTACTTCTCAAATGTTTATTAGTATTGCCCAGTGGAACCATCTCGGCCAGGAATTTTATTTTTAAGGTGCTTTTAATTAAGAATTTAATTGCTTTGATTGTTATAGAGCTATTTTAAATTATTAATTTTATCTTGATAATTTTTGATTATGTTAAGTTGTTGAAGTTATGAGCATAAAGTCATTCGTATTATTCTCTCTATCTTTTTAATAGCTACAGAATCAAGAGTGTTATTTTTATTTTAATTTTGACATGAGCAATAGCTAGGTGTCTTTTTGTTGTTTTTGTTTAGTATTTTTGGAGTTTTATCAATTTTATTGATTTCTTTTTCCAAAGAAAACATCTTTGAAAGATGTTTGGTTATATTATTTTTCTTTATTTTTTTCTGTTTTCGATTTTATTGATTTCAGCTTTGATTTTTCATGATGTTTTTTTGTTTTGAGGTTATTTTGCTCTTCAGTTTCTAGTTTTGTTAAAAGAAATATAGATTATCAACATGAGAACTCTCATTTCTAATGTAAGTCTATACGGCTACCAGTTTTTCTCTAAACACTACCCTAGTTCTATCTGACATAATATTTTGTATCTTTTAAACCATTCACACCTATGAACTTATTTTTTTTTTTTGAGGCGGAGTTTCGCTCTTGTTACCCAGGCTGGAGTGCAATGGCGCGATCTCGGCTCACCGCAACCTCCGCCTCCTGGGTTCAGGCAATTCTCCTACCTCAGCCTCCTGAGTAACTGGGATTACAGGCACGCGCCACCATGCCCAGCTAATTTTTTTTGTATTTTGAGTAGAGACGGGGTTTCACCATGTTGACCAGGATGGTCTCGATCTGTTGACCTTGTGATCCACCCGCCTCGGCCTCCCAAAGTGCTGCGATTACAGGCTTGAGCCACCGCGCCCGGCCCCTTATTTTTAAATTATTTGAGACTTCCTTTCTGACCCATGAATTGTGTAGAAATATATTATTTCCTACATGTTCACAGATTCCTCGTTTTGTTATTTATTTCTAGTTTGATATCATAAAAAATAGATAACAAACTTTAAATTTTTTCTTTTTAAAAAATTTGTTGAGGCTTGATTAATGTCTACTTATGTCTATGATTTATCTTGATGAGTATTCCATGAAGGTCTGAATAAAATTGTGTATTCTGTTCTCATTGAATGGAGTATTCTACATGTGGTAATTAGATCCTCTCAGTTGAATGCTTAGATATTCTAGATATTCTAGGTCATAGCTGACTTTCTAACCATTCTATTATGATGATCATTGTTATAATGGCAGTGTTGGAGTCTCCAATTACAGTTGTGAATCTCTCCTTTCATCTCTTTATCAGTTTTTGTTTCATGTATTTTGCAAATATGCTCTTGTGGTCTGTACACATTTAGAATTTTTATGTCTAGTTGATTGATTGATTATTTTGTCATCATT
Source organism: Leontopithecus rosalia (assembly GCA_028533165.1). Classification (NCBI taxonomy): domain Eukaryota; kingdom Metazoa; phylum Chordata; class Mammalia; order Primates; family Cebidae; genus Leontopithecus; species Leontopithecus rosalia. The sequence continues at coordinate 8,584 of JAPYYA010005258.1, read as the reverse complement.
AGTATAAGAGACACAAGGATCAAAAACATGTAAATGAAAGGTGGTTAGGACAAGAATGCATAGAACCATTTATTCGTGCTTCCTCTTATGAGGCACAACCTTAAGCAGTGTAAGTGGTGCAAAAGACAAAGATAAAGGAGAACTCTGAAGATAGTAAAAATAAGAGAGCTTTCTTTTTACTATCATTGAGCATTCCACTATGTATTAAATTACCACAGTGCATTACTAGAGCCTATATTGTATCTGTGGATAATCTTTAAATGTTGGCATTTTGGCAAAAGTAGAAATAATAAATCTAAAACAAAAGAGTATGAAATTTGATGAGAAGGATTGGCTTCTACTGCAAATAAATTTCTGTTCATTATATTACCCATGTATATTCATATATATTACCCAGACAGTGTTATTCTATTACATCACCATGATGTGGTCTAATACATCTGGTCAAGAAAGGAGAATCTCAGTCCTATTAGGAGAAAGAGGCTTCATGTCCTACTGGGTTACCAGATATTGCTCAGTTTCTCCTGCAGTCTCTGCCTTGTAGCCTAGGTATCTCTTGGTAGAAAGAAGAAATCTCAGTGCAGGTGGGTAAGGAGAATGCACTTACCTCTTTTAAGTTCAGCTGGTGCTATCTGAGGGACTACTGTTTGAGCTGGAGAAACAATGGGCCTATCTGGGCTGCCTTCTGCTATTATGTCATAGCGGGAAAGAAATATTGGATATGAATGGCCTTCCTCTGTCAGGTGGGAGGACACAAGGCATCTTGATGTTGTGTTGTTGCTGAAATCCTCGGTCCTCACACCAGCTCTTCCATTTTTACCACCTCCAAGTTCTCTTTTATTTGCTTTTTGCAACATTTGCAGTGTTTAAGTTTGTGCTTAATCAGAGGGAGCAAGAAATAGGTCTATGCTTTCTTATCTGAGCCACAGCTCACTTAGATTTTTTGACTCTTGTTACTTTTATATTAATGATTAACTTTTAAAACTTTAGCCTAAATTAATTTGTATTACCTATATTTCTATCAACTCCATAAAGGCAATGTAGGTTTCATTTTTACATAATTAAATACCTTGCCTACAATTTATGAAGAAATGATATGTCATTTAAGTTACGTAAATGGGAAAAGATTCATCACAGATTTTATTTCTTTAAGAAAGAACCCAAATTTTATGTATATCTGTATTTGTCATACTCTAACTTTAACATATCTCTTTTATATTATCTTTTTTTCTTGTTAACAACAAGGTTATCTCTTCTGGAGTATCCCAAGTCAAGGTGGGAAAAGTATTCAACAGGAAAATGAACAGAACAGTTATTGGAACTACGTGAAAATTTAAACCAAATGTTTCTAAATAAGAAATTGTAACTCAGGAAATACTTCGCATATCCTGTCAAAATTTTGTGGATTTTGATAATAAAATATTCACAATTCAATTAAGAGTAAAGAAAGAAAACATAAGCTACTTCTATCAATAAAAGATCATTTTTTCCATTCTTGTTTCACCTAGCAATATTCTTTTCCCTCCATAAGGAATCTGTTAAAAACTCTCTTCTTACTTTTACTTTCTTAAAAGATCTTTCAGTCTTTTAAAATGTATTAAATTCCCACAATGCATCATTAGAGCCTGTATCTCTTTATGTGTTGGTATTTGAGCAAAAGTAGAAAAAATAAATCTAGAAATAAAAATGAATGTGAAATTTGACAAGAGATATTGGTAGCTACTGCAAGATATAACTGTACCTCACCTAGTCTATCACTCAGGGAGGTTTCAGAATGAAGAATCATTTCCAAAATGCCATCCTACTTTCATCTTTTCCCAAGGAGGTTCAGAATAACCTGCAAGTGGATCACTGAACAAAGAAAGTACAAAACTTGAAATAGTCCCTCTAAGGTCTTTAAACTACAAACTTGGAACATTTTTATGACATTTTAAAATGACTTGTGATCCTGATACTACTATTTAAAGACAAAGCCTGAATCAAATAAAATAAATTATAGGTCATCTAAGGGTGGGACATTTTTTGTTTTGTTGTACCCATTTGACTTCTTAAAATTAATTATCATTTCTTTACTATATGTTGTGGAGATTATATAGTTTTAGATCCAGGTTATAGAATTAAAAACTCTATGCTGAATTCAACATCATTTGATAAAAGTTCTATAAGTAAAAACAGTTCTATTCTGATGTTTCTACATAGAAGCACCACTTACAGTTTGTTGACTTTTTAAAAAGAAGAAGGTAAAATTATACTAACTGATTTTGCTATGAGACAGATCAACCTAGATTTTGTGAATAAAATAATTAACTTAAGGGCTCCATATACATTAAGTGCTTTATGGTCTGAGATACACTTTCATCTAAAGACACACTAATTTAGGAGAAACTAGAAAAAGAACCGGGAAATAAGAAAGTGTTTTTCTGAAATGCATCAACCATGAAGGAACAAATCTCACTCCTGTTCCTCTCAAAGTTTACTGCATTGTAATTGGGAATTTGTTATTTCCCTCATTCCTTTGAGTAGCATAGACATAAAGATGGTCTTTATGTTCTGTACCAATCTACCTATGTCTGTATCGGTGTGATTACCCTCCCCTAAGGCTAAGTTACTAACTTACCCTTTAACAGATAGATCACAAACTATTCTAATAAAAGCTTATATAACTGCATATTATAAAACACAACTGCTTACGTAGACCCCCAATATCTGAGACAATTGTATTCACATGCTTGCAAGTTGATGAATGTAGAGTTTACATATGAACCAATGAAAAACTGGGGGTATTTAGCAATTCCAATTATAAATTAAAGGAGCAAATATTTCTGAGATCTTCAGAACAATTCTGATTTTACAGCCTAGCCTATGGATACAGTATGTCATAACTGATGACATCCTCTCTTATGATTCCAGCTCAGTTCGTTGCATCCATTTAGCTTCAAGTTGAACTCAGTTCTCTATTAGGTATTTAGAATCCTCAGATTATTTGCAAGAACTGTCTACAAATATATATATTGTCCACTTTGCTTACCATTCTAAAAACACAGGTGATAATGTTAACATTTTTCCTTAATAAAATCACTATATTGTAATATGGAAGAAAGAACTCTAGGCACTTAAATCGGAAATGCTATATTGCTTGTTATTGATCTATATGGGCGTGGACAAGTAATTTTATCTCTGGGGTTATCAGTCTCCTCTCATAGAAAATTTAACTCGTTAGGCTGCTAAGAGGCTTAAACCAGATAATTCGCCAAAATTGACTTATGTGCCTGGCACAAAGCTTCCATGTGCTTCCTTTCTGCTTGTGTCTTTCCCATTCCGTTCACTTATGGTACCCTCAGGCCATCATATCTGCTTTCACATTGGCTGATCAGAGTAAAGTGTTTGCAGGCTTGGCTCACCAATGGGAGATGGGAACACAAATTAAAATAAATAAAAGTCTTTCACCATTTTTCATCCTTGTCAGAATCTGTTTTAATTGTTTGTTTCATCAGATAATCTTTGCACTCAGTAAGTTGTGCAACACACTAATGCAAAGGTAAAGGATTGTCAACTGGCACAGGACAGCCTGGCCTACTGCATGATGACAGGCTGTGACAGGATTTCTCATTATATTAGTGGAAAAACATTTCTCATAAAATTATGCACTCATAAAATATAAATAAAAGTATATCTGAACTGAAGGAGTTATGCACCAATAAGATAATAAGGCACTGAACTACAATGCCTGACAAATTAAAAAGTACTCAGAAAATGTCATCATATATAATTATTATTATTAATTGGCATATCCTTCCTCAAAGTAAGCTAAACCTAGATTAAGTAAAATTTTAAATTTCAGATGTTTTATGTTAAAAACAACATGGGAAAGTTGTAGTTTCAACTCAGTTTTGAACATAGCACCATCTATAAATTATGACACACTTAAAATTGTTTATTTGTTATTTTACGGTAACAGAATCTAGAATCCTCCATTCTTAGTCTGACTTTAAACCAAGGCAAAACAGATTTGCAATGTATTGCTAATCACTGTCAAATGACAAAGATACTGAGTTCTAAGGGCTTTTCTTTCTCTTCCTTTTCTTTTTTTCCTTCCTTCTTTCTTTCCTTTCTTTCCTTCTCTCTCTCTTTCTGTATTCTTTCCTTCCTTCATTCTTTTTCTTTCTTTCTTTTTTTTTTTTGACAGGGTTTTACTCTGTGCCCAGGCTAGTGTAGTGGTTCAATCATGGCTCATGGCTCACTGCAGCCTTGAATATCTGCGCTCAAGCAATCCTCTTGCCACAGCCTCCAAAGTAGCTGAGACTACAGGTGCATGCCACCATGCCTTGTTAACTTTCTGTAGGGATGGGGTCTCACTGTGTTGCCCAAGTTGGTCTTAAACTCCTGGGTTTAAGTAATTCTCCCACCATGGCCTCAGAAAGTGTTGAGATTATAGGTGTGAGTCACTGCAACTGACCTGTTTCATTCGTTTCAAAAGAAACTTTCAAATTTAATTAGATATCTGTTCTTCTTTTACGCACTAGGGATAAATTAGAACTAGAGACTGCTTTGGTATTAATTTGAGAGACTGACACATTATGATAATACTTTTATCAGAAGACTTTTTTGTATCTTCAAAATGTTACAGATGATAGAGCAGCAAGTGTTTTAAGGAATAAATCATAGAACTGGCAATCAAATGACTATTGCTTTGCCAGTTGAACGAGGAAGAGCATAAGAAAGGCAAGTGAACATTGATGTATATAAAACAACACACTCAGACTCACACATCTGTGAAAACCGTCAAACCAAGTCAATGAGAACTTGCATATCATACAGTGATAAGAGATAGGTTTGGGACAAATTTTTCAAGATATTGTGAGTTTAATCTTTTAAAAAGGGGACCAAGAAAAGCCTACTGGAGAGATCAGTTTGTTGTTTAGGACATTCACTATGACAGCAGTGTGGGAGAGCAACAGAAAAAAAAAGTAAGAAGTGGTACCTCTGGTTTTAACTTGGACATTTAAACAGCTTGGAAGTCATCAATTCAATCCCCAAAACAGCAAAAAGCTGAAAGTACTGAAAATCAATGACTTTTCTTGGATTTGTCATATAGTTGAGGTCACAGGACAATCTGTAATCCCAAAATCTGGAGATAGGTAAATGCAGAGAATCACAGCCAACATTAGCTTACCTGAAATAGAGTCTGGTGGAACCATAAATTGGTCAGAACATTTAAATGGTAATTTTCATGAATTGTTGGAGACTAAGTGCTAAGTAGCTTGAGAGGGAGAAATTCCTGGGGTATCAGTCTTATGAGGACGCTTGTTCTTTCATGGGTTTTACTTTCAGGAAATTCACCAGAAGCTCACAATGAAGTGCCAAGGAAAACCCAATTATATTTTAGATAGGGAAAGGGAAAAACAGCCCTTTAAATATGCCCAGAGTTTTCTTAATAAGAAGCCTGTACTCCAATTGAAAATACTTTATCTGAGCCTTATTTATGTTGGAGGATGAACAATTATCCACCTTCAGCCCCTTCTAGCCTTCCTCAATGACCTCAAGTAAGAGGAAAAAGCTAAGGAACTTTTACGGTCTAAGGACATGGGCATGGCCACTAGAAATCTGAGATTTAGTAATAAGATTATAGAATACTTCTCCACCTCTTTCAAACCTTACCATCACATCAACAAGGCTCCAACATAATAACCTGGAATTACAGTTAAAGGAACTGCAACTCACGGACTATTCAAGGAGTTCTTAGGGAAATGTAAAGGCAATGGGTAGAAAGTGAAAAATAGGAACATTAGAAGAAATTGGAGCCTCTGGCACCTATACATATAACAAACATTAAACACTGCCCAACTTCTAGGCCGGGTGCTGTGGCTCAAGCCTATAATCCCTCCACTTTGGGATGCCAAGGCAGAAAGATCACCTGAGTTCAGGAGTTCAAGACCAGCCTGTCCAGCATGGTAAAATCCCATCTCTACTAAAAATACAAAAATTAGCCAGGCGCAGTGGTTGGCACCTGTAATCCCAGCTACTTTGGAGGCTGAGGCAAGAGAATTGCTTGAACCCAGGATTGCATCAGTGTACTCCAGCCTGAGCAGTCTCAAGAAAAATGAAAAAAAAAAAAAAAACAGTGCCCAAATACTAGTCATGTTAACATACAATTTTACATCAAAGCTTATTTATCTATGTTTCTATTACCTGATTCATCTTATTTGGACATCAACATAAAATTAAAGGCAAGGTTAAAGGCAAGAGAATACACAATCATAAGAGACAAAGCAAGCATCAGAACTAGACTCAGATATGACAGAAATATTGGAAATATCAGACAGGGAATTTTAAATAATGATCATAAATATGTTAAAGCCTTTAATATATAAAGCAGAAAACATGCAAGAATTGATGACTAATATAACTGGAGATATAAAACTTCAGGAATGGATTAATAGAGCATGCTAAAACTCAAATATACTTAGACAAATTTCAAATGTCTTTGATGGGCTCACCAGTAGACTAGAAACAGCTGGAGAAAGAATCAGAGAAACTGAGGACAAGTAAATTGAAATTTTCAAATATGAAATTAAAACAAAACTGAAAAAAATCAGAAAAGAATATTCAAGAATAACAGAGAAGAGAGAAAAAGAAAAAGCAGAAGAAATATTGAAAATAACAGTAGTTGAGAATATTCAAAAATAATAATAGACACAAAACTATAGATTCAGGAAGATTAGAGAATACTCAGTTGCATTAATATATTTTTAAAACCATACACACACACACACACACACACACACACACACACATATGTATATGTATATATATATATATATAAAATATTCAAACTGCAGAAAGCCCAAGATAATGTCTTCTAGGAAGCCAGAGGGAAAATATCAGCTTCTCATTAGAGAAAAAAGGGATGAAAAACACATTGGACATATCAGAATCCATCCAAGCAAAAAGAAAATGGATTGAAATTTTAAGAGTGCTGCCAGAAAAACCACACCAACCTAGCATTCTATATCCAGTGAAATTACTCTTCAAAAGTGGAAAATAAAAAATATTTTTTCACAGACCAACAAGAACTAAGGGAATTTGTTGCCACTAGATTTGCCCTGCAAAAATATGGTAAAAGAAGTTGTTGAGAGAAGGAAAACAATATACATAAAAACTCTAATCTACATGAAGAAAAAAAATCTTCAGAGAAGGAATAAGTGAAAATAAAATAAAAATCTTTCTTTTTCTTTTTTTTTAATTGATCTAATAGATAACTGTTCAAAGTAATAACATTAACAACATATTGGGTAGTTAGATGATAAATGAAAAACATAATAAAAATAACATGCATCAGAACACAGAAACTAAGAATATCTCTGTTTTAAGGTACCTACACCATATGTGAAGTTATATAGAGTCATCTTAAGGTGCACTCAGGTCGGTTAAATATATACAGTATACTTGGAAAAAAACATCACTTTGTAAAAGATGTATAACTGATATGCTAAGTAAGGAGATGAAACAAAATTATATAAAATATTTGACTAAAGCTAGAGATACCAGAAAAAGAAGAAAGTGAAAGAAAAAAATATAATAATAGAATTACTTTAAATATGAATTGCCTGAATAAAAGCAATGAAAACAGAAAATAAATAAGAACCAATAGGTTGTTTAAAAGAAACCTACCTTAAAGGTAAAGACAAAGGAGAAAAAGAAGATTTACCATGCCAATACTAAGCCAAAGTTGGAATAGTTATATTAATTTCAAACAAAGCTGAGAAATTATTAGAGCTCATAAGTGGGCATTGTGTAGTGAAATTATTAGAACTAATCATTGGATGCTATATAGTGATAAATGAGAAATTGAAATTATTATTAGAGATAATAAGTAGACACTATTAGAGCTAATTATAACAGCTAATAAGCGGGCATTAAGTAGTGATATTAGAGCTAATACATAAAATTATTAGAGCTAATAAGTGGGCATTATATAGTGATAAATGAGTTAAGTCTTTAAGAAGACATAAAAGTATTTAATAATGTGCACCAAACTACAGTGCATCAAAATATATGAGGCAAATACTGATAGAACTGAAAGAAAATGTTATAAATCCACTGCTGCAGCTGCGGATTTCAACACTTCTCTTTCAGTTATTAACAGATTGAACAGAATTAGGTAGACAGGATGCAGTTGAACCAAAGAACAGCAACATCTTCATCTAACTGACAATAATAGAATAATTCAAACAGCAACAGCAGAATTTACACCACATCAAGTTCACATGGAACACACTTTAACAAACAAGAGAATATAAATTATACAACATATATTCCTTAATTACAATGGAATTAAACTAAAAATTAGTATCAGAATGATGACTGGAAAATTCCAATATATTTAGAGATTAAATACATGGGTTAATTCTTTTTTTTTAGTTTTTTTATTATTGCAGTTTAGGTTTTGGGGTACATGTACAGAACATGTAAGATAGTTGCATAGGTACACACATGGCAGTATGTTTTGCTGCCTTCTGCCCCTTCACCCACATTTGGCATTTCTCCCCATGCTATCCCTCCCCAGCTCCCCCACCGCTGTCCC
>JAPYYA010005257.1:0-10958 GCA_028533165.1 Leontopithecus rosalia | reverse complement strand
CATCACACTCATTCTCTGTCCAGCTTTGTTCCCTTGCTGGTGAGGGGTTGTGGTCCCTTGTAGGAGGTGAGGTGTTCTGGTTTCAGGTGTTTTCCTCCTTTTTGCGCTGATTTCTTCCCATCTTTGTGGATTTATCCACCTGTCGTCTGAGCAGTTGCTGATTTCCAATTGGGTCTCTGAGTGGACGTCCAGATTGTTGATGATGAAGTATTTCTGTTTCTTAGTTTTCCTTCTAACAGTCTAGCCCCTCTGCTCTAGGACTGCTGAGGTCCACTCAAGGCCTTGCTTGCCTGGGGAACACCTGTAGCAGCTGTGGAACAGTGAGGGTTGCTACCAGTTTCTTCTTCTGCTATCTTTGTCCCAGAATGATGCTTGCCAAATGTCAGTCTGATCAATCCTTTGTGAGGTGACTCTTTGGGTATATGGGGGTCAGCGAGCTGCTTGAGGAGACAGTCTGTACTTTATAGGAGCTCAAGTGCTGAGCTGTGAGCTCCATTGTTCATTCAGGGCTGCTAGGCAGGTACGTTTAAGTCTGTTGCAGCAGAACTCATAAAGCCCCTTTTTTTCCTCAGATGCTCTGTCCTGGGGAGTTAGGGCTTTATTTATGAGTATTCGTTGTACTGTCCTGCCCAGCAAGGAGGTAGTCTAGTCACTGCCGGCTTGCAGAGGCTATGCTGAGCTTCTCTGGGCTCCACCCTGCTGCCGTGGGCTCCGCCCTGTTGCCGTGGGCTCCGCCCTGCTGCTGTGTGTAATTCCCTATAGTCCTGTTTATATGGGTGTGGTTAGAACTGCAGTGGCGATGTTGGCCCACCTCTGTAATGGCGGACTCTCTCTGTTACGGTGGGTTGCCTTGGCAACGGCAGGCTGTGTCAGCAATGGCAGAGTACCCCCGTAGGGGTGGAGTGCCTCAGTAATGGTGGACGCCTCTCCCCCACCGAGCTGCACCATCCTGGGTTCAGCTGTGCTTGCCGTGAAACTCTCAACCCTGAGCGTTTCCAATTGCTGTTTTGTTTGTTTTTGTGGGGGTGGGACCCACCGAGCCTGATTACCTGGCTCCCTGCCTCAGAGCCCCCCTTTTTTTTTTAAGTTGAAGGGTTGACTCTCTCTCGGGTGTTCCAGTCGCCTGCTAACAGGGTGCCGGGATCTGTGTGATTTCCTGTGCAGTGACCCACTGTGCTGGCTGCAACAACGTCACTGCCCGGGACTCTCCTGGCCTGGCTTACTGTTTAAGTCCCATTTAATCAGATGAATGTGCTAATCTGCCTTCCCAAATCTCAAATTGCCAGTTTATCAGGGCAACCAGACCAGTGTATTTTGTACGGAGTGTTGCTGCGCTGCGGCGCCAGCCGAAACAGCCGCACCGGCCCAAACAGCCGTGTTGGCGGCCCATGGGGCTCCTACACCTGGGATTCTCCTGGTCTGTGGGCAATAAAGGTCTGTCTGGAAATGTGGCGTGCACTCACCCTCTGCACTTTCACTGGGAGCTGCAATCCTGAGTTGCTCCTATAGCGCCATCTTCTCCTCTCTCCACATATCAGTTTTTCTGTTCTGCAGTTGATACTTCTAGTATCTGATAAATGTCTGGTTCTATCCGTGTTGTTGATTCTTTGTGCTGGCTGTTACTTACCTGGTCTTGTTTTTGTCCTGTGTTTTATTATGATTTCTGTTCTGCACTCTCATTTGTTAGTACTGTATTTGTGGAATTCTTTGAAGACCAGGTTGAGGATCCTTTCCTTTAATGTCCAGGAAGCTGGGGGAGCTTCTATCCCAGGTCTGTTTTATATTAAAAGTATTGGCCTGGGGTTTTTCAGGCCTACCAAAAATGTGAATTCCTGCTAAGCTTGTAAGTTGACTCTGCAGGGCCTGTGAACTGAATGCCCGTGTCTCTGTGAGGCTTTTCCCTCTGTCCCTGCATGAAGCCACTCTAACTGAAGCTCCAGTCTTCTGGAATCTTAGTATCTTCTGTGCTTCTCTCTCAGATTTTGTGCTCTTACTTTGTTCCTGATCAAAGATGTTTTCCCTTCATTTCTTGGAAACTCCTTCATGATTTCAAAGGCTTTGAGGAAACTCTTTGTCTAGCCTTTTTGTTGCTCTGCAGTGTAGTGTTTGGGATCTCTGTAGTTTGCAGCATATGCAGAAATGAAAGTCCTGAGGCTCCTGACTTTCATCAGACTCTGCATTGCCAGCTGTGGTTCAACCCTGAAACAGCTCGTACAGTCCTTTTCTACTCAGTGAACTGCTCTGTTGGTTGTGAGGGATGATTGTGTTGAAGTGTCTTCCTTTCCCATACTGTGATTATGCAGTCCTGTGGCCTGACCTGGCTACTGCGATGTCATGTGTAATATTCATTGAATGAAAAGGTATCCGTAGGTTTTAGATGGCTGAATTGAACTTTGAGAGTACAATACTCTTTTAAATTTAGGGTTACCTGTATGTTAATGCAGGACTGGTAATAAAAGAGGTAAATAATAAATATGGGTTGTGAGGTTTCCCATGGGATCCTCTCTGCATTTGAGACTCTTGATTATGTGAGCCTATGAAGGGCAGTATTACGTGATATCATTGCTGAAGTTTCCCTTTTTACAGTGCTTGTTATCCAGATTATAGAATTAGACATCTGGAATGTGAGGGGAGCTCTAAATATGTTAAGGTCCTCTTAACTAGGAGATACGTTTAGGGTGAGATGTAATGCGGATGGAGCATTCCAACCCCTTTTTCTTTTGCATTTCAGGCTAATGCTGATGTCCCTGTACAATGTGAGCATCAATTTGAAAGGCTTGAAATATATCAGCGAGAGTCCAGGATTCATCCCTTTGCTGTGGTGGCTTTTGAGCGGTAAGAGGAGTGGTTATCTGTACAGCTGCTTATACAGTTTATGCAGTGGTCCTCCCTTGTCCATAGGAGATATGTTTCAAGTTTCCCAGAAGATGCCTGAAACCAGATAGCACCAAACCCTCTATATATACTGTGTTTTTAAAAATTCATACATCTGTATGATAGTTTAATTTATAATTAGACAGATTATAAACAACTAATAATAAAACAGAACAATTACAGTAGTAAGCCAGCACCGCTGTTCCTGTGCTTTAGGCCCATCGTTAAGTAAAAGAAGGGTCGCTTGAGCACCAGTGCTGTGGTTCTACCACAGTTGACCCGATAACCTGTACGTGGCTATGCTGGACAAAGGAGTGGTTCATGTCCCTGAGGGGACGCAGTGGGGTGGCAGCACGAGACTTCATCATGCTACTCAGAATGCTGCACAATTTAAAACTTAACAATTCTTTATTTCTGGAATTTTCCGCGTGATATTTCCAGACCATGGTTGACTGTGGCTAACTGAAACTGCAGAAAGTGTAACTGCGGATAAGAGGGGCCTACTGTATACCTGCTCTTCTGTAGCTGAAGGAAACTTTAAAGTATCAGAAAGTAGGATTGATTATCTCAAGATGTTGTTTCTTTAAAAAAAAGATTTCAAATTTTAGAAAACTCCTTTGTATGCTAAGTTGTCTCTAGTTCTGTTTCTGAAGTATTGCTTTCAATTTGGTTATAATTTACTGGTGTCCCTACGACACAACGAAAAATTGTCTTATGAAACAGCTGGTAAACAGCATCAACAGATCCCATTTTCTTTTAACAGCACAGTACTAAATGTGGGTATGTGACTCTGTCAGGTAAAAGAGAAGACCCACTGTTAAAGAATTTGGTTAAAAAGAAATTGGAAAGACACCACAGCTCTGAAGAGAAGGACACATGTATAGTGTGTGCATGCTTTAAAATTTCTTTAAAAAGCTGTGTTTACTGCTTCATTTCCTCTTCATTCTTAACTACCAGTCTAACCTAAAGTTCTGTCCCAATTCCATCATAATTTTTAACACTCTATGTCAATGAGTGTACATTTCACCCAAGTATAAAAATAAATTAACTTTTCTTATTTTTTCATAATTCAAATTAACTTCTATTTTTTAGTGTCAATTCCATTTGGTGGTGAATGCTTTTTTTTAAAAAAAGCTGTATTGATGTATAATTGACATGTATTTAGTTGCATATATTTAAAGTGAACAATTGACAAGTGTTGATATAGATATCCACCTGTTAAATTACTACCACACTCAAGGTAATGAGCAAACCCATGACCTCCAAAGGTACTTTGTGTCCCTTTGTGGTCCCTCCTTCCTGCTCCTCTCCTCCATGCTTTCCAGAGCGTGACTCTCCTCCTTTCTGCACTGTAGTTTCCATTTTCTGCAGTTTTATGTAAGTGGAATCATATAGTTTGTATTCTTTTTTGCTGAGTTTCTTTTGCTCATCATTATTTTGAGATCATCCATGTTGTTGTGTGTATTAACAGTTTATCACTTTTTGTTGCTAAATAATATTCCATGTTGTAGATACACCAGAATTGGTGTATCCATTCAGCTAGGGATGGACATTTGGGTTGTATCCAGCTTTTGAGGTTTTGACTATTATACGTAAAGCTGCTGGGAGCATTTTTTTTCTTTTTTTTTTTGAGACAGAGTTTTGCTCTGTTGCCAGGCTGGAGTGCGCTGGCACAATCTCTGCTCACTGCAACCTCTGACTCCCTGGTTCAAGTGATTCTCCTGCCTCAGCCTCCCGAGTAGCTGGGATTACAGCCACGTGCCACCACATGTAGCTAATTTTGTATTTTTAGTAGAGATGGGGTTTTGCCATGTTAGCCAGGGTGGTCTCGATCTCCTGACCTTGTGATCCACCCACCTCGGTGTCCCAAAGTGCTGAGATGACAGGTGTGAGCCACCGCGCCTTGCCACATTGCTGTACAAGTGTTTGTATGAGCGTATGCTTTTGTTTCTCTCTGGCAAATACCTACAAGTGGAACGCCTGCCACGATGGTAGGTGCATGTTAGTTTTTAGGAAATTGCCACCCTGTTTTCCAAAGTTTTCTTTCATTCCCAGCAGCAGTGTTTTTGCGTACGGTCATTCTCTCTACTTTTAGACATTCCAGTAGGGATGTTGTGACACTTTGCTGTGGATTTTTGTGTTTTTGTTACGACTAATGATGTTGAGTATCTTTTCTTGTTTTATTTGCCATTCATATAACTTCTTTGATAATAACAGTTCATATGTTTTGCTTCTTTTAAAAAATTGGATTGATTCTTACTTAATATCTAGAGTTCTTTTTGTCTTCAGTGTGTGCATCCTTTGACAAATGTGTTGGAAAAATATTTTTTCCCAGCTTGTGGCTCGTCTCTCATTCTCTTAAGAGCATCTTCTGAAGAGCAGAAGACCTATTTTAAATGTGATAAAGTTTCTCATTCTTTTTCTTCTAAGAATCATGCTTTTGTTGTAGAAATTTTTTCCTAAATCAGAGTCACAAAGGTTTCTAATGTGTTTTCTTCTAGTAGTTTTATAGTTTTGCATTTTATATTTAGGTATTTGATTTGTGGTGAGAGGTTTTTTATTTATTTATTTATTTGCATAAGGCTTTCTAGTTGATCCAGTACCATTTATTTTGGAGACTTTGTTATCCAGTGAATTGCCTTTGCACCTTGTTGACAATCAGTTGACAATACATGTCAAGGTCATTTTGGATTTTGTTCTGTTTCATTCGTCTATTTTTGGATTATTATGCCAATACCATGCTTTATTTTTATGTATGTATGTATGTATGTATGTACATATTTTGAGACAGAGTCTTGCTCTGTTGCCAGGCTGGAGTGCAGTGGTGCAAACTTGACTCAGTGCAACCTCCACCTTCTGGGTTCAAGTGATTCCCCTGCTTTAGCCTCTCGAGTAGCTGGGGCTACAGGTGCGACTCACCATGCTCGGCTAATTTTTTGTATTTTAGTAGAGATGGTTTCACCATGTTGGCCAGGATGGTCTCGATCTCCTGACCTCATGATCTGCCCTCCTTGATGTTCCAAAGTGCTGGGATTGCAGGTGTGAGCCACCGTGCCAGGCCACCATGCTTTATAATAAATCTTAAAGTCAGGTAGTGTCAGTCCTCTAACTTTGTTCTTCTTTTTAAAGGTTGTTTTATCTATTTTTAAGTCCTTTGCCTTTCCATTTGAATTTAAAAATCAGCTCATCACTTGCTACCAAAAAGAATCCTGTTGGAATTTTTAATGGGATTGTGTTGAAGCAACAGTTCATTTTGGGGGGAGAATTGACACTTTAGCAATATTGAGACTTCCAGTGCATGAACACAAGTATATGTCTCCATTTATTTAGATATTGTCGAGACACAGGGTCTCTCCTGTTCATGTGTTAAGAGCAGAGGAACTGACCTCCTTTGTTTTTGGCTATCTTTTCAAGGATGTGTGTATAGCAGACATCCTTAGAGGACAGAGATGCTGTCTCCTTCCAGAGCACAGGGTGGGTTTATTTGCACCCATGTAGTAAATATAATGCCCCTCTAGGGCAAAGTTCAGCCAGAGCTTGGGGTTCCTCTTCTGAGACACAGCCCGCAGCATGTGTGTGGCCCTGTGGAATTGGGTCTTAAGCTGGCGTAAATGCTGCTAGTCTGCCTATGGCTGTTGCTGCAACAGGTTCTTGGTCTCAGACTCAAGAATTTATGTCTTCTGCCAGCATCTGCAAAACTCCAGTGTGCTAGCTTATTAGCTTTCAAGTGGGTAAAGCCCTAGACCTTCCGCAGTTTGAGGGCAGGTCCAGGCTACGCTTGTCCTCCATGGATAACACTTAGCTACCAGCGTTGGACAGCCTTTTTCCCTCAAGAGTCATAGAATCAGAGGTGCTTCCTAGTCCTGACCTGTAAGGTAAGTATCCGGGCTGCTTGTTAGGGACCATGAGCAAGCGGACGGTGTTGGTTTGTGGGAGAGAATAATGAAGAATACCTGATAACTTCCTGAGTACTGGTCCTGGCTGTACGTGCATTACTGTCAGTGTCCTGTAAGGCAAATACTGTTTTTGTATTATAGATGAAGAAACTGAGGCACATAGAGGTGAGTAAGGTGGCAGGGTTATACAGCTACGGGTGGTGGAGCCGGGATTTGAGACTCCGACCACCTGGCTCCAGGCTCTGTTTCCCAACCAACCTGTGGGGCTGCTGCTCAGCAGGACATGGCTCAGGGGTGGAAGCCTTAGTGCTGGATGACTTTTTCTTTTTGAGACTAGGTTTTGCTCTTGTTGCCCAGGCTGAAGTGCAGTGGCGTCATCTTGGCTCACTGCAACTTCCACTTCCCAGGTTCAAGCCTTAGCCTCCCAGGTCACTGGGATTATAGGTGTTCGCCACTATACCCGGCTAATTTTTGTATTTTAGCAGATATAGGGTTTCACCATGTTGGCCAGGCTGGTCTCAAACTCCTGACCTCAGGTGATCCATCCTCCTCAGCCTCTCACAGTGCTGGGATTGCAGGCATGAGCCATTGCGCCCAGCTAGTGCTGGATGACTTCTCACCTTTAGTTGACATTAGGTCTGGTTTTGCTTGGCTTCTGAATCAGTTCCCCTGAAACAATATGCCAGTCTCTACTTAGGCTAATTTGCAGCCAGTAATCCTGCTTTCTCAGAAGAAGAAGAGTTAAAGAAGAGTTTAGGCTAAATGTTCTCTATGGCCCTTTGAGCTCTGGTCCTCCGGGAGTTTCCTGGGGTAAGTGAAACTGTGGTGGGTTTCATCTTAATTTATGTAGCTCCGTCTATAGCAAGCAGCCCAGGAGTGTTAGTTCTGCCGCTCATCAGAGATTGTTCTTTGACTCAGGTGGCTTTTCCTGCTTAAGCTCTGGGTAACAGAGAATATGAGGTGCTTGTTAAGTTGTGTTAATGCAATATTTGCTTCTGGGACATCATCCCAGGCTTTCTTATTCGTGAAGATAATTACTGGTTCTTTCAACATGGTGAGCAAGCCCAACCCCTCATAAATTTATTGCAAGGTCATCTTACTTTAGAATCTTTGGAATCCTTTGTTCTAAAGTCAAACAAAACAAGATCTATTTAATCCCAGGATGTTTGACTCCTGAGTTATGTATGGGATTACTTTAAACCTTAAATTATAGAATTGGTATGTGTTTTAGGAAGGTGAGTATGTAGTTTATAATAGAATAGGAAAATAGGAACAAGAATAGTTCTTGGTGCTT
This sequence comes from Leontopithecus rosalia, assembly GCA_028533165.1. Classification (NCBI taxonomy): domain Eukaryota; kingdom Metazoa; phylum Chordata; class Mammalia; order Primates; family Cebidae; genus Leontopithecus; species Leontopithecus rosalia. The sequence continues at coordinate 2,894 of JAPYYA010005257.1, read as the reverse complement.
GGGGTGATGCTGGTGGTAGTGGACTCTTCTCAGAATCTAGACTGTCATAACTTCTTAGGACTAAGAGAGAGTTTGGAAACTGGCTGCTTCTGCTCCTTTGCTTTTAGATAGATCTAGTTCATGAAAACGTAGTGGACAGATAAGATTCTCTTCTAATTTTTAAAAGATCGAGGAAAAAAAATCTCATTATCCCTTTTAGTAATCAGTTTCTACTTTTATCAATTTCTGTTAAGAAATTGGATATATTCGGGCCAGGCGCGGTGGCTCACGCCTGTAATCCCAGCACTTTGGGAGGCCGAGGCGGGTGGATCACGAGGTCATCAGATTGAGACCAACCTGGTCAAAATGGTGAAACCCCGTCTCTACTAAAGATACAAAATATTAGCTGGGCATGGTGGCGTGTGCCTGTAATCCCAGCTACTCAGGAGGCTGAGGCAGGAGAATTGCCTGAACCCAGGAGGCGGAGGTTGCGGTGAGCCGAGATCGCGCCATTGCACTCCAGCCTGGGCAACAAGAGCGAAACTCCATCTCAAAAAAAAAAAAAAAAAAAAAAGAAATTGGATATATTTTAATAAGAACATGGGCTTTGGACTCCTTAGACCCAGATTTGAATTGCAGCTTTCCAGCCTGTGAATTCACCTAACCCTTTAGAATGCTGCTTTGCTGACCTATAAAGTGAGAATGTCTTCCTCAAGGATCTTAATGTATGTTAAAATGCAATAGTGTTTAGGCTAACCCTACAGTGGTAGGTGTTAAATAGGTGCTAGTTTTCCTTTTTATTTCTAATCTAAATATCTCATTCTTTAGGGATAAAAGACTTGAAATGAAAAAAAAAACAACTCATGCTGCAATGAAAGCTCATTTTCTTTTATTTTGCTTGCCCTGAAGGTGGCAGGTTACTTTCAAGTATGTAGACTTCTCTGATTCAGAGAGTACGGACCCAGTTGCCGTTAACCATCCCTGAGTAATCATCTCATTTCCTTTAACCTTTGCTGGATTTCATTTGTCTTCCCTTTGTTCGACTACATGGCTGGCTTTCTCCCAGGCTTTGTCCAGATTCTTCACATTCCTCTTAAGCCACAGAACTGGCATAGAACTCTAGCAAATAACTGGTGAGGACAGAGTGTATTGAGATGGGGACCACATGTTTCGTAACTGTTGATGCAGACTGCTATTGTGATCACAGGAAGCTGCATTTCCTACCACGTTTTCAATGCTAAAAGGGCAGATAGGCAGTTATTCCTGTCTTATATCTGTTTGGCTTGTCTGAGTAACATGAAGCATTGATCAGGTTCTACCAGATTTGTGTCTTCAGCCCAGACCTCTGTCCCAAGCTCTAGACTCATAGATTGAATCTATGAGCTACTTGACATCTCCACACGGACATCTAATAAACATTCACGTTCAGTGTGTTCAGACTAAACCCCTAATCTTCTCTCATGCCAAATTCTAATGTCTGTTGATTACGACTATTTTTCTAGTGTCTCAGACTTTTAAAAAACCTCTGAGTCTTTCTTGACCGCTTTTAATCTCTTAAACCCACATTCAATCTGTTAGGAAATCCTGATGGCTCTGCTTTCAAAACATCTCCAGAATCTGATAATCAGCTACCACTCCCACCCAGATTTTGTTGTTGGTGGTGGTGGTTTTTTTTTTTTTTGAGACAGTCTCGTTCAGAGTCTTGTTGCCCAGGCTGGAGTGCAGTGGCACAATCTTGGCTCACCGCAACCCTCTGCCTCCTGGGTTTAGGCGATTCTCCTGTCTCAGCCTCCCAGTAGCTGGGATTACAGGCACCTACCACCATGCCCAGCTGATTTTCCCACCCAGTTTTGAGCCACCTTGACCTTGGGTTGAGAGCTTCCTATAGGTCTCCCTATGGTCCATCCTTCCAGGCCATGAATTGGGAGCCAAGGGTATGATGGAAAAATCCCTGACCACCTCTCCTTACTGAACAGTCAAAATGCTGGGTGAGACACAAAAAGCATTTTGCTTATTTGACACACACACACACACACACACACACACACACACACACACACACCCCTAGAGCATGAAAGTCAAGTGAAAGTGAGAAGGGAGAGGTTAACAGAGAACTTAGCTTCTTGTTTAAGGGTATTTTTCAAATATGTTCTTTCGTTTTCATGGCCCCGGGAGTGTGGGAGATAAGACAAAGCTGGGGTCCCACATCAGGTGAGTGTCCTAAAAGGAAACTCCCGGGGGTATTTCCCAGCAGCGTGGGGTAAACTCCCTTAATCCTGAGGTTATTTCAGGAAAGTTGTTTTGACCTTTGGTATTGAGTGTAGTGGGGGAAAATCACTTCTGAAAATTAATAGGCTGGTTTTCATGCAAGTTTGAAGCTTTTATTCAAACCACCTAGGTGGTCCCCAAGAGAGTTAATTTTTGTGTCAGCTTGACTGGATCGTGATGCCCAGACACTTTGCCAAACGTTAGCTCTGGGTATGTCTATGAGGATGTTTCTGGATAAGAGACCGAGTAAAGCGATTGCCTTCAGGGAGGTGGGTGGCTCTCATCCAGTGAGCTGGAGCCCCAGTAGAATAAAAAGGATCTCCTCCTAGACTGCCTGAGCAGGACGTAGGCCTTTTCCTGTCTTTGGATTCAAACTGAAACACCAGCCCTTCTTGGGTCTCGAGCCTGCTGGCTTTCACACTGGAACTACACATTGGCTGCCTGAGTCTCCAGGGCATGGACTGCAGATATTGGGATTCCCTCATCTCCCGAAACAGGCCTTCATCTTTCACAGCAGATCCTCATCCACAACAGCAGACCCTCATCCCCCACAGCAGACCCTCATCCACGACAGCAGACCCTCATCCCCCACAGCAGACCCTCATCCACGACAGCAGACCCTCATCCCCCACAGCAGACCCTCATCC
>JAPYYA010005256.1:0-10959 GCA_028533165.1 Leontopithecus rosalia | reverse complement strand
TGTGGCATGTGTGTGTGGTGTGCACGGTGTATATGTGGTATATGGGGTTGGTGTGTAGGGTATGTGTGTGGTGTGTGTTTGGTGTGTGTATGGTATATGTTGTGTGTGCTGTGTGGCATGTGTGTGTGGTGTGCATGGTGTATATGTGGTATGTGGGGTTGATGTGTAGGGTGTGGTGTGGGGGGTGGGAAAGGACGTGGGGGAAGGTGATAGTTGGATGAGACTGTGAGGGAGAAGATGCTAGGGATTTTGAACTTCACCTGGGGGGCAATGGGGAGCCACTGAAAGACAGAGTAGAGAGGGGCACAGTCAGATGTGTGTTGTGAAGATCCCTCAGGGGGCAGTGGGGTGAGTGGAGGGGAGAATGTCTGACAAGTGCAGGGGACCAGTTTGAAGGCCCTGTTCACAGCTGAAGTAAGATATGCAGAGGAAGTGGCCCAAGGCAGTGGCGGTGAGGCTCAGAGTTCAGGGCTACCAGGGGTAATGATAACAGTAACTGCTGACAGCACTCCTGTCAGCCAGACCTCCCGGCACTTGACACTTAACTCATTTAATCCTCACAATAACCCTAAGGGGTACGTTGTGCTATTATCCCTATTTCACTTGTTCAGGGCCACACAGCTGGTAAGTGGCAGAACAGGTATTTATTTTCAGGTGGCTTCAAAATCTTAACCATGACACTCAGAAGCATCAAGACCTGTAGTCAGGACATGGCTAAGAGGCACAAGTCTGATGCCAAAGCCCTGGCTGATCTGGAGGGGCCAAGTCATTGGGGGCAGATATGGGAAACAGACCCAGGCAGGGAGCTTGAAGCTGCTGTCTAAAGGAGGAGAGGGCACAGGGAAGAGAAGACCATGGACGCCACCACAGATTAGCCTCCTCTCCCCGTCCCTCCCCTGTCCCATCACCCTGCAGGGATTACCTGAGCATCTTCTCAGCCTGGTCCTCTTTGGAGAAGTGAATCTGGAAGCTCTGCTTAGAAACTAGGCTGCAGACAGAAGGGGCTGGGGAAGTGCAGTGCCCAAATTTGCCAGCCTCCTAGGCACCCAGCGCACCCATGGGACACAGAGAGGGAAGTGGGGCTGCACCCACAGGGACAAGGGAGGGTGGAGGCCTCAGAACCAGAAGAGATCCCCAAACTCATTCTGTGAGCATGGTGTTACCTGGCCTTCCCATCCCATGGCCTCTGTGGTCCCCGGGGCACCCGAGCATCAAGGGATGGAAATTATGATCCCATGCCCAGGAAACCTGAGATTCAGAGACAGGCAGAGGTTGCCCCAAGTTACCCAGATGGAGGGCCCCAAAGTGTGAGTGCCTTGCTTATCCCATCATAAGCCAGGGACACCAACATCCCCTTACTTCACCGAGGCCTCCCAGACACGTGGGCAGGAGGACAGGGTCTCTACCAGGCACGGGGCACTTTCCTGAGAGGCGTTGTTGTGACTCAGACTAGAAAAGAAACAGGGCTGTGGATGGCGGTGGAGGTGGGGCCTCCATGGAACTCTGCCCAGCCCCTTCTGTCTCTCCTCCAGCTGTCATTTCCAGGAACAGAGACCTCTATGTCTAAGCATCCATTCTCCAGATGGACACACTAAGGCCCAGAAGGACACCATCCCCACACAGGCAGAACTGGCACCAGACTCTGAATCTGTGAGCACTGTACTCTGAACCCTGTGGTCTGGGGCAGGGCACTGATGAGGCCAGGCTGGCAGCTCTAGCCCAACCTGGATCAAGAAATCCTGAGCACAAAGTTCAGTTGCTTAGCAACAAGTGGTGTCCTGGCTCTGGCTGTCCGTGCCCCAGGTCACTGGGGAGATGAAGCAAGTGTGTGGATGACTTCCTAAGGCCCCTCGCAAGCTGCAGGGACATCTCCAAATTTATGTCCCATAGATTGGGTCAGAGGAACTTCAGGGACAGGATGGATCCGGAGACAGGTAGCTGCAATCTCATATCAGCTGGTTGGGGATGGAATGTTGCTTCCTTGCCCTGGGGTCAGCTTGGCTGTATGAATGTGCCAAGGGGCAACTCCATCCCGCCATGAGTCATAGCCTCTCTTGGGTGTTTGGTGGAGGCTCTGCCCGTGGTGGGTGTGAGGGACAGAGGAAGGGACCCAGGGCTGGGAGAGTGAAGGCAAGGGAAGAATTGCCCCTTGCCCTCTGTAGTCCTTTTCCTCTGAGGCTCTGGGGAAATGCCCTCAGAAGGAGTGCCTTCATGGTCTTGGCCCAGGGAAACCTTCCTCCTTGCTCTCTGTCCTTCAGGCTGCTTTCCACTTACTCAAGTGAACCAGAGATAGGCACCTGTGGCAGACATCCCAGAACGGATTTGATCCCACCATCACCCAGCAGGTTTACTGAGAGGCTGTAGGGAGTAAGGAGCAGTGGCGGTGATCAGAGGTGCCTCCTCAGCCTGAGATGCTCCTCAGTCACCAGGAGCTTGCATCCACTGTCACTGATACTGAATCCCATGCCAGGGTCACCATCACCACCACCATCACCACCACCACCAGTATCACCACCATCACCAACACCACCAGTATCACCACAATCACCAGTATCACCATCATCACCAGTATCACCACCATCACCACCAGTATCACCACCATCACCACCAATCTTTCATTATAACCGCAACTCTACACCACCAAGCCCATCGCCACCACCACCTTTGCTTCCATCACCACTAGAATGACTGCCAACTCCTACTTTCCCTGCTACCATCCCCTCACCAACACCACAGTAAAACCTGTCCTCATTGTCCCCTTCCATATTGGGTGACCACTCCTAGCTCATGTGCCTCCAGCAGGTTTTCAGGGTTAAAGAAAAACCAATTTGCCTTCACCATGCCCTTGGCTTGCATGATTTGGGATACACAGTTTTTGAATGAGAAGAAATTCAGGAAAAAAAATGTTTGGAAGATGCATTGACCCCACGGATTCCTTGTTTTAATCTGAGAATGCAATATCAATTTTGGAAACCTCATCTGATTAGTTTCTTAATTCCTTCATTGCAGCATTCTGTTGTTTTATTTATTTGTTTACTTTCATTTATTTATTTATGTTGAGATAGAGTCTTGCTCAGGCTGGAGTGCAATGGCACACTCTCAGCTCTCTGCAGCCTCCACCTCCCAGGCTCAAGCGATTCTCCTGCCTCAGCCTCTCAAGTAGCTGGGATTACAGGCTTGTGGCACCAGCCCTGGCTAATGTTGTATTTTTAGTAGAGATGGGAGTTTCACCATGTCGATCAGACTGGTCTCCAACTCCTAACCTCAGGTGATCCACTTGCCTTGGCCTCCCAAAGTGCTGGGATTACAGGAGTGGACCACCATGCACGGCTACTTTTAGCTACCAAAAGTTTGGCTATGGGTGCCTACCCAAATCTCATGTCTGATTGTAATTCCCAGTGTTGCAGGAGGAGCCTGCCAGGAGGTGACTGGATTATGGGGGTGGACGTCCCTCTTGCTCTCCTGAGAACTCTGTTCCTTGTTCTCAGGACAGAGTTCTCAGGAGAGCTGGTTGTTTGCAAGTGTCTAGCACTTCCCCTTTGCTCTCCTATTCCTGCACTGTCCATGTGAAGACTGTGCCTGCCTCCCCTTTGCCTTCTGCTATGATTGTAAGTTTCCCAAGGCCTCCCCAGAAGCACAAGCCTGTACAGCCCACAGAACTGTGAGCTGAAGAAACCTCTTTTCTTAATAAATTACCCAGTCTCAGGTATGTTTTTGCAGTAGTGTGAGAAAAAACTAATACACCTGTCCACACGTTGATATCAGACTTCCAGCTTCCAGGACTGTGAAAAATAAGTTTCTGGTCAGGTGTGATGGCTCATGCCCTGGCATTTTGGGAGGCTGAGGTGGGCGGTTGCTTGAGCTCAGAAGTTCAAGACCAGCCTGGGCAACATGTTGAAACCCTGACTCAAAAAAAGAAAAAAAAAAAAAAAGAAAAGGAAGGAAGGAAGGAAAAAGAGAGAGAAGAAAAACAGAAAGGAAAAAGTGGGGTAAAAAGTGAAATCAACTTCTGTTGTTTTAGCCAATTAGGCTGGGGTGCCTTGTTATGGCAGCCCTAGCAAACTAGTACAGTCTCATTTTTCACTCCTAATATTATTTAGGAATGACATTTATTTAGGCTCTCTCTTTTCTTGATCAGTCTTGCCAGGGGTTTATCATTAATGTCTCTTCAAAGAATCAGAAATAGGCTGGGTGCACTGGCTCATACCTGTAATCCCAGCACTTTGGGAGGCTAAGGTGGACGGATCACCTGAGGTCAGGAGTTGGAGACCAGCCTGGCCAATATGGTGAAACCCTGTCTCTACCAAAAGTACAAAAATTAGCCGGGCATGGTGGTGGGTGCCTGTAGTCCAAGCTACTCAGGAGGCAGAGGCACGAGAATTGCTTGAACCCAGGAGGTCGAGGTTTCAGTGAGCCGAGATCGCACCACTGCACTCCAGCCTTGGTGACAGAGTGAGATTCTCTCCAAAAAACAAGAAAAGAAAGTACTACTGGGAAAGCTGTAGGAAGACTGTTTTAGAAACTGCCTGAAGGGACTGGGAGCAGCGATCAGGCCTGTAATCCCAGCACTCTGGGAGGCTGAGATAGGAGGATCACTTGAGACCAGGACTTCATAACCAACCTGGGCTATATAGCAAGACTCCATTTCTATGGAAACTAAAGGATCCTCTGCTCTCTGGATGTTCCAGCCCCCTGAGATTCATACTCTGGAAGGATCCTCTGACTTCCTGCCCTGCTCCTTCAGTGACACCCCAAGAAGACCGGTCATTGGCTCCATAACATGGTTCTGAGATGAGTGGCTGCAAGGAAGGAGAATACCATCAGCTCAGGGCTGGAACAGTCTTTCTCTCTGTGACCATGGACAGCACCCTTTTTTACCAGGGCAAACATGCTCAATCTACTCTCTCTGGATTCCCCAACTCTGAACTCTTCCTTCCACCAAATCTGACTTGGAAAAGTCCAAGAAGGCAGCTTCTGGCCATGGTTCCCAGAGCCCCTCCCAACATTATGTGGGAGCTCAGCACACCTGCTTCCCCAGACCCAGGAGGCTGAGCCTGATTGTCCTGAGAAATGGTAAGGATCAGATATGACTCCTCCTTGGCAACTGCCCTTTCCTGTCAGGCCCACACATACTCTCTTCTGGCCGTTAGGGGAGCTTGGGTCCCTGAACTCTATCATTTGCCCAATAAATCACTACTTGACTCTCCCCACAAAATAAATCAGAAATAATTATTATACAGATAACTAGTTCATCATATTTTATGCTTGTTTTCTACTTCATTAATTTCTGCTTTTATCGGTATTACTTTCTCCTCCAGGTTTCTTTGGGTTTAATTTGCTATTTGCTTATTAATTCCTTGAGATGAAAGCTTAGGTTGTTGACGTCCCAGTCCTTCCTCTTTTCTTCTTTTTCTTTCTTCTTTTCTTTTCTTTCTTTCTTTTTTTGAGACAGGATTTTACCCTATTGCCTGTGATGGAGTGTAGTGGTTTGATCTCAGCTCACTGCACCCTAGACCTCCCAGGTTCAGGTGCTCCTCCCCATCTCAGCCTCCTGAGTAGCTAGGACTGCAGGCACGACTCACACACAATGGTCAGCTAACTTTTTGTATTTTTAGCAGAGACAGGATTCTGCCATGTTGCTGAGGCTGGTCTTGGACTCCTGGGCTCCTCCTAGGCTTCTCAAAAGTCTGGGATTACAGGGATTACAGGTGTGAGCCATTGTACCTGGCCAACTTCCTCTTCTCTTTTCTTTTCCTTTCTTTCTTTCTTTCTTTCTTTCTTTCTTTCTTTCTTTCTTTCTTTCTTTCTTTCTTTCTTTCTTTCTCTCTCTTTCTCTTTCTTTTTCTTTCTTTCTTTCTCTCTCTTCCTTCCTTCCTCTCTTTCTTTCTTTCTTTCTTTCTTTCTTTCTTTCTTTCTTTCTTTCTTTCTTTCTTTCTTTCTTTCTTTCTTTCTTTCTTTCTTTCTTTTTTTGAGACAGAGTCTCACTGTCACCCAGGCTGGATTGCATTGACAGGATCTAAGCCCACTGCAACCTCAACCTCCCAAATTCAAGCGAGTCTCCCCTCTGCCTCCTGAGTAGCTGGGATTACAGGTGCGCACCAATAAACCTGGATAATTCTTATATTTTAGCAGAGATAAGCTTTCACCATGTTGGCTAAGCTAGTCTTGAACTCCTGGCCTCAAGCAATCCACCTGCCTCAGACTTCCAAACTGCTGGGATTACAGGCGTGAACCACCACTCCTGGCCTCTTTTCTAATATAAGCGCTTCAAGTTGCACATTTTCCTCTAAGCATTACTTTAGCTGTTTCCTACAACTTTTGATACATAGCATTTTCATTATCATTGAGATAAACATTTCAGCAAGACATACAATAGAAAAATAAAATTGAGAGGTAGCATTGCAGGCCTGGGGCTTAGCTACATTTAGAGACATGGATTTGGATATTGAGAGTTGTATTTTGGTCGAGGGAACAGACATTTTCAGGTTCCACTCGCTGCTAACCACTGTAGATGGAACAGGGCAAACTGAAAGGATCCCTTGACTCACTAACTTCCATTTAAATACTCTCTGTGCCCTGTTCTCTCCTGCCTTGACTTATTTCTGTTCTTTAGACTTGTATAACCAATCACTCACTTGTTTTCTTAAGTTAGATAGTTTATAGGCACCTCAGATTTATCCTGTCCCAAACCAAACCCTTGACAGGTGTGTTGGCTCATGCCTGTAATTCCAGCACTTTGGGAGCCCAAGGCAAGAGAATTGCCTGAGGCCAGGAGCCTGGGAAACAAAGCAAAACCCCACCTCAAAAAAAGAAATAAACCAATGCCTGGCATGGTGGTGTGTACCTGCAGTCCCAGTTACTGAGGAGGCTGAGAACAAAATTAAAAAAACAAAACCAAACTTTTTATGACCTCTCTCACATCTGCTCCCTGCTTAATCACCCAGTGAAACGTAGAGTATAATTAAGGATGGGTGCAGTGGCTCATGCCTGTAATCCCAGCACTTTGGGAGGCTGAGGTGGGCAGATCACTTGAGGTACAGAGTTTGAGACCAACCTTGCCAACCTGGTGAAACCTGTCTATTTAAATACAAAAATCAACAAGGTATGGTGGTGCATGCTTGTAATCCCAGCTACTTGGGAGGCTGAGGCAGGAGAATTGCTTGAACCTGGAGGCAGAGGTTGCAGTGAGCCAAGACTATACCATTGCACCCCAGCCTGGGTGAAAAAGCAAGAGTCTGTCTCATAAAAAAAAAATGTGAGGTGTACGAACTGCTTGTTACTGCATGGGCATTCATAAGTCAGAAGGTCGTCCTACCTCCACTGCACAGATACCCTAATGCTTCCTAAATATCTGCTTGAGAATGTTCTGTGAGCATTTCCCGCATCACAAAGCATCCACTGTCTGCCTGATTTTTTGGGGCTTCCATCACCTTCTTCCCTATGTCCACTCATGCTCATTTCTCTCCTTGAAGTGAGCAATCCACTCCCATAAAATCGACCCACCCTTGTCTGTGAATATATTATATAATAACTATGCTCCTTCTTGCTTCTGCACCCTTTCTGGTGATTATTCAGTCCCTACCAATTATTTTTGTTTGTTTGAAATGGAGTCTCACTTTGTTGCCCAGGCTGGAGTGCAGTGACATGATCTCAGCTCACTGTAACCTCTGCCTCCCAGGTTCAAGTGATTCTCCTGCCTCCGCCTCACGAGTAGCTGGAATTACAGACATGCACCACCAGGCCTGGCTAATTTTTGTATTTTTAGTAGAGATGGACTTTCACCATCTTGATCAGGCCGGTCTTGAACTTCTGACCTCCTGTGATCTGCCCACCTTGGGCTGATCAAGTGTGCTGGGATTACAGCCGCGAACCATTGTACCCAGCCTGCTCCAGTTTACCTCTCAAAAAAGAAAAAATAAAATGCAGAGAACTTGACCCCCTTGAGACAGCAAGGAATAGGTGTAGGTTCAGGGTAAGAAGAAGGATAAGCAAAGGGAACAGCCAGGGAAGGATGCTCAGAGGCTCTTCCTATTTTGTAATCAGCATCTGCCATGGCTCCTCAGCAGTCCAGCCCAGCTTCACATCAGGGACCCTAAAGAAGGGTCCTACACTGAACACTGTGCCTCATGACTATAATGCCAACACTTTAGAAGGCCAAGGTGGGAGGATGACTTGAGCCCAGGAGTTGGAGGCTGTGGTGAGCTAGAATTGTGCCACTGCACTCTAGCTTGGGGAAGAGAGTAAGATACTGTCTCTAAAGAAAGAAAAATAAAGGAATGGTCCTAGAGCTCTGCTGCCTTTGAGAACATCCATGCTAGTCACAGAGGAAGCTGAGAGAGGGGTATGTGGATGCCTTACTTTTTCTATTTAATTAATTTGTTAATTATTTTAGACAGAATCTCACTCTGTTGCCCAGGCTGGAGTCTAATGATGCAATCTTGGCTCAACGCAACCTCCGCCTCCCAGGTTCAAGCAATTCTCTTGCCTCAGCCTCCCAAGTACCTGGGGCTGGGATTAAAGGCATGTGCCACGACACCCAGCTAATTTTTGTATTTTTAGTAAAAATGGGGTTTCACCATGTGGGTCAGACTTGTCTCAAACTCCCAATCCCAGGTGATCTGCCCTCCTTGGCCTCCCAAAGTGCTGGGATTTCAGGCATGAGCCACCATGCCTAGCTGTGGATGCCTTACTTCTTCCCAAGCCCCAAATCAGAAACCTGTCATGTGGAGAATCCTTGAACCCCTGCCCTTTGACCATGTGACTGAGTGCCCACTCCCCCCATCACCAGCCTGGTGAGGTGACATAAAATCCATGCTGGTGCCTGCCTCATCCCATATCAGGTGACCCTATGGAGTGCTTCCCACCCTGATATAAGAGGGGGCAGGGATCATATCCCTGTAGGTGGCATCACCTGTAGGGGACAGTAAGGAGCTCAGTTTTTTGTTTTTTGCTTGTTTGCTTGTTTGTTTATGTGATGGAGTCTTGCTCTTGTCACCCAAGCTGCAGCTCAGTGGTGCAATCTCAGTTCAAGCAATTCTCCTGCCTCAGCCTCCTCAGTAACTGGGATTACAGTATCGCATCACCATACCTGGCTAATTTTTGTATTTTCAGTAGAGATGGGGTTTCACCATGTTGGCCAGGCTGGTCTTGAACTCCTGACCTCAGGTAATTCACTTGCCTCAGCCTCCCAAAGTGCTGGGATTACAGGTGTGAGCCACTGTGCCGGGCCAGGAGCTTAGGTTTTATTATCATCACAGTGCAAAGCTCTTGGAGGGTTATAGGCAGAGGAAGGCTGACACTGATTTATGTTTGGAAAAAATGGGAGAGTAAGAGAAGCTGAAAACAGGAATGGGCTCAAGAGCAACTCCAGGACAATGCTTTTCGTTCAGTTTACACCAATACTTTGATTTTCCTCTCTTTCCTCTCCTTTTTTTTTTTTTCAGAGACAGGGTCTCATTCTGGCGGCCAGGCTGGAGTGCAGTGGCATAATCATAGCTCACTGCAGCCTGGAACTCCTGGGCTCAGGCAGTCCTCCTGCCTCAGCCTCCCAAATAGCTGGGATGACAGGAACATGCCAGCATGCCTGGATAATGTTTTTTATTGTTTGTAGAGACGAGGTCTCGCTATATTACCCAGGCTGGTCTCAAACTCCTGGCCTCAAGCAACTAAGAGCAGGACTCCCAGGAATCATACCAAGCTTGGTCCAACAGCTCAGTCTTTATCCTCAGAAGGCATGGAAGGGCTGTAACTGTAAAGAAGTGGTCCTGATTGAAGTTGTGTTTTACAACACAATGTAAATGCTGAAGCCAAAGCCAGGCCAGATGTAGTGGTTCACACCTATAATCCCAAAACTTTGGGAGGCTGATGGGGGAGAATCGCTGAAGGCCAGGAGTTGAGACCAGCCTGGACAACATAGTGGGACCCCCCCACCCCGCACATTTACAAAACACTTAAAAAATTAGCTGGGTGTGGTGGCCCATGCCTGTAATCCCAGGTAACCTGGAGGCTGAAGTGGGAGGATCCCTTGAGCCAGGGGTTGGAAGCTGCAGGGAGCCACGATGACACCACTGCACTCCAGCCTGAGTGACAGAGTGAGATGCCGGTTTTAAAATAAACAAAGCAAATCCCAAAGCTAGAGTACTGGGAGTCACGGAGCTGTCTGGGGATGGGGGGAGGTGTCACACTCTCAGGCTCTAAGAGGCAGAGCTGAGAGGGCTGTGGGAAGGTGTGGCCCAGAGCCGAGTGTGGTAGGTCCAGCAGGATCCTTGGGCAACACCCCCAGTGGGCACCAGGGTGTGGCCCAGCTCTCTGGCATGAATATGCCGCACACTGTGAGCTGTTCTTCCTACCTGCATGGTGACTGCAGACTTTGGGCTTGATAAGTAGATTATGTTGATTCATGGCCTTGGACTCCAAATCACAAAACTACAGTCTGGCTTGGGATATTTCACTGGAGACCAGAGACGTAGCTGGTCACAAAGCAGCCATGAGTCTTCCCTGCCTCAATCTCAGGGAACTCTGTAGGTGGGTTCTGCCTTTGCTTGGCCCGAGAGAGGGCCATGTTGCTACTCGGCTCCAGCTGCATTTAAGAAGCAACGAGGAGCAGTGGTTCTCGCCTGTAATCCCAGCACTCGGAGAGGCTGAGACAGGTGGATCACTTGAGGTCAGGAGTTTCAGACCAGCCTGACTAACATGGTGAAACCCCATCTCTATAAAAATACAAAAATTAACTAGGTGTACTGGTAGGTGCCTGTAATTTCGGCTACTAGGGAGGCTGAGGCACGAGAATTGCTTGAACCTGGGAGGTGGAGGTTGCAGTGATCTGAGATTGCACCAATGCTCTCCAGCCTGGGTGATGGAGTGAGACTTCATGTCAGAAACAAGAAAAATAAAGCAGGGTGTGGTGGCTCATGCCTATCATCCCAGCACTTTGGGAGGCCAAGATCAGCCTGACCAACA
>JAPYYA010005255.1:0-10959 GCA_028533165.1 Leontopithecus rosalia | reverse complement strand
AGTACAGACGGGGTTTCACCATGCTGACCAGAATGGTCTCGATCTCTTGACCTCGTGATCCACCCGCCTCGGCCTCCCAAAGTGCTGGGAATACAGGCTTGAGCCACCGTGCCCGGCCACCAGAACATTTTTAAAACACAGAAGTAAAGCATTAATAAGCAAAAATATGCATTTAAATTCCTCTCCATGATGCCTGCTTTTTTTTTTTGCATTTTAGGTTTTGGGGTACATGTGAAGAACATGCAAGATAGTTGCATAGGTACACATGTGGCAGTGTGATTTGCTGCCTTCCTCCCCTTCACCCACATCTGGCATTTCTCCCCACACTATCAAGACCTGGAATCAACCCAAATGCCCATCTATGATAGACTGGGCAGGGAAAATGTGGCACACATACACCATGGAATATTATGCAGCGATCAAAAACGATGAGTTCGTGTCCTTTGCAGGGACATGGATGAAGCTGGAGATGCCTGCTTATTCTTTTTTTTTTTTTTTTTTTTGAGATGGAGTTTTGCTCTCGTTACCCAGGCTGGAGTGCAATGGCACGATCTCCGCTCACCATAACCTCCGCCTCCTGGGTTCAGGCAATTCTTCTGCCTCAGCCTCCTGAGTAGCTGGGATTACAGGCACGCGCCACCATGCCCAGCTAAGTTTTTGTATTTTTAGTAGAGACGGGGTTTCACCATGTTGACCAGGATGGTCTCGATCTCTTGACCTCGTGATCCACCCGCCTCGGCCTTCCAAAGTGCTGGGATTACAGGTTTATTTCCTGATGTCCTATAGAATTCTTGTTCCCTGATGTCCCAGGGGCAGACTCAGGCTGATGAAAGTGATCAGCACCCAACTACACAGGCATTTCAAACAACAGGAGTTATTTATGGAGGACAGGAAGGAGGGAGCAGAAATTCTTGTCCAGAAAAGGAATTCCTTAGAATTTCATTGAGCTCGTTTTTGTCCTACTCCATGATTTGGAATACTTACTTGGACCATTTTCTACTGGTTTAGGAATGGTGGGATGTTCTCTGTCCTGGACAAGGCTGATAGGGAGCAACAGAAATAAAACGTGAGCCTCCTATGTGACTTTAAATGTTCTAATAGCGATATCAGAAAAAAGTAAAATGAAACAGCAGAGATTAATTTTAATAATATACTTAACGCAATGTATGACAACTATTATCATCTCAACATGTAATCAATATAAAAGTATTAATGGAATATGACGTATTCAATTTTTTTGGTAAAGTCTTCAAAATCTGTGGTGCACGATGCATTTATGGCCCATCTTGATTTAGATGCTATGCTTTTCTTGACTTGATCTGTATTTAAATTTCACAAACTTCCCAGTAGATTCAAATACCTAAGTTGTTTCGAACATATCTAAGCATATAAGATTTTCAAGAATGAAATCAAGTATCATTTTTTAAAATCTGAATTTAGACAGAATGAAGTAAAGTTAAAAATTCAGTGCCTCATTGCCCTGGCCATATTTTGAGCACTCAGTAGCCAAATGTGGCCAGTGGCTCCATATTGGACAAGGTGAGAGAAGGCCAGTCTTCCCATGTGGTCTTGGCATTCTTGGGAACCGCTGCCCCAGCCAGCTGGGCTCCCTGGCCATGTGCTGGGATCTTAGCTCTTCTCTGCATCCTGAACACGTGGGAGCTGCAGGCACTGGGACAACCAGGCAGGGGCTGGAGCTCTGCCAACTTCCAGGGCAGGCAGCTGGTCCCACTTGTCTCAGGCACCTGGCTGCCTGACATTTACCCAGCAGCCTCAGCACCACCATGCAAAGCTGGTAAGGACAGAGCAGAGCTCCTGTGGGCTGTGAAGGGCTCTGCAGAGGGACTGCATTCCTGCGGGATGAGCCTGACCTTGGGATGAACCCAATAGGATGATATAAGCCACGATTTCACACATGACAGTGGTCAGGATCTTTCTGTGAGTTGGGGTGGACCTCACTTTCTGCTGAGAGCATGGAGGCTGCTGGGGAAACTGAGGCAGCCCACAACTGTGCCCTGCACTAAGATCTCTCCTCCGAGACCGGTCCCAGAGCCTCAGCATTGTCAATCCCTGGGACACACATATCAGTGGCGAGAAGTTGTATTTCCTCTGAAAACGGAAGGGCTGCTTTTCTACATCTTGAGAAGTTGCTATTTTTCTCTTTCTTTCTTAAATCAGCGATGAAGCTTATGTTCAAGATTCATTCTTGAGGACTGTGCAGAAGCTTCCCTCTCTTTGCACTTTGGGCTGGGAAGACTACATTCTTCCATCAGTGTTCTGTGTTCTCATTTTGGTAAAATTGAAATTTCATGGATTAAGTCATCTCTCCTATGTACCCAATGCCTGCCATGGAGACAACCCAATAAAAGGCATGATCCCTGCCCTCCAGGATCCCACAGTTTGGTGGAGGAAGCCAAGGGGGACTTGTTTTTATTTAAAACAGTGGCTCACAACCTACACTGCGCAGTGGAACCCCTGGGAAGTTTTAAATAGCACCAAATGCCTGGGACTCACCACAGAGGTTTTGATTTAATCGGTCTAGGGTGCAGCTTTAGCACTGGGATTTTATTTTATTTTATTTTCTGAGATGGAATTTTGGTCTGTTGCCCAGGCTCACTGCAATCTTCCTTCCTGGGTTCAAGCAATTCTCCTGCCTCAATCTCCCGAGTGCTGGGATTACAGGTGCCTGCCTCCATGCCCAGCTAATTTTTGTCTTTTTAGTAGGGACAGGGTTTTACCATGTTGGCCAGGCTGGGCTCGAACTCCTGACCTCAAGCGATCCACCCACCTTGGTCTTCCAAAGTGCTGGGATTACAGGCGTGAGCCACCACGCCCGGCCAGCATTGGGAAGTTAAAAGCTTCCTAGGCAATTCTCCTGTGCAGTCTCTGTGATGGTGACAGTCTTACATCAAGTCCATTACCTTAGGAACCATCGACTGGGCCCCAGGAACTCTAATTGCATCCCAGGACTTATCCTTTAGGGTGGATGTGCTGGCTCACACCTGTAAGCCCAGCACTTTGGGAGGTCAAAGTGGGCAGATCATTTGAGGTCAGGTGATGATTTTAGGTGTGTAATGCTCCCTATCCAGATTCCAGTGAGAATAACTAAAGGACTACAGTAAGAATGACAAGCCATATCTTCCTTGGTAAATAGGGAGGATGGCTACTATGGACAGGTCAGAAACTGCAAGGATTTTCTAGTAAAATTAGCAGGAGTCTAGGCGGTGGCACATGCCTACAATTACAGCTACTGGGGAGAAGGAGGCAAGAGAATCTCTTCAGCTGAGGAGTTCGTGGCTGCAGTGAGCTATGCTCACACAACTGCATTCCAGCCTGGGAGACAGGATGAGACCCCTGCATCTCAAAAAAATATAGTAAGTAAATGGCAGGTCAAAAAATGAAGAAAAGACCCAAGAGAAATGCACAGCTGCTTGTCTGAGAAAGCAGTAGGTGTCAGGAGACGGGAGGAGATTACAGCAGATCCACTTACACTTCTGCATTGTAAGTATGGAGAACAGAGCTGGGGCAGGTCACGCGTTTGACATGAACTCCTTGTTCTTTAGCTGTTATGGATCAACACTATGGGATGTAGCTGCTCGGGGAGGTTCAAGGGTGAGTACAGTAGTGTCTCCTTATATTCGGGGGATACATTCCAAGGTCCCCATTGCATGCCTGAAACTGTGGATAGTACTGAATCCTAAACATGCATGCCTACGATGAGGCTTAATTTATAGTTTAGTCACATAGTTAGAGATTAACAACAATAACTGTAATAAACTAGAGAAAGGAAGTAAAATAAGGGTGGCCAGGCGCGGCAGCTTATGCCTGTAATCCTAGCACTTTGGGAGGCTGAGGTGGGCGGATCACCTGAAGTCGGGAGTTTGAGACCAGCCTGGTCAACATGGTGAAACCCCGTTTCTACTAAAAATACAAAAAAATTAGCCGGGCTTGGTGGCAGACACCTGTAATACCACCTAATGGGAGGCTGCGGCAGGGGAGTCACTTGAACCTGGGAGGCAGAGGTTGTAGTGAGCCCGGATTGCACCATTGCACTCCAGGCTAGGAGACAGAGTGAGACTCTGTCTCAAAAAAATTAAAAAATAAATAAATAAAGGCTACTTGAACACAAGCTTCGGAATACCAGGACAGTGAATCTGATAACCTAAAAGTGACTAATGGGTACACAGTGTCTACAGCCTGGATACACCAGACAAAGGAATGATTCACGTCCCAGACAGGACTGAGTGGGATGGCATGAGATTTTTATCAGCTACACAGAACCCCACACTATTCAAAAGTTATGAATTGTTTATTTCTGGAATTGTTCATTTAATATTTCCAGACCAAGGCTGACCCTGGGTAACTGATACTGTGGAAAGCAAAATCTCAGATAAGGGAGGACAACTGTAATAGCAGCCACAAATACAATAACCCCGGGCATGAGGGGCTCCCATCAGGGACCTGATTCTTCCCAAGGTCGTGGACCCGACTGTGGGGCTGGGAAGCAGCAGCGATCCACACTGGAAGTGGAGGCAGATCTAAAGGGAAAACTCCATATGGAAAATGAATCCTTAGTGTTTGGCTTCAGCAAACACAGAAAGGAACTGTAGAAAAATTGAAATTTTCCTGCTATGATCATCTCCCAGGATGCTTTCCGCTCCTCTCCAGTCTCGGTGGAACTAAACTGGTTTGTAAACTTCTGTCAACCCATCTTTCAGTTTCAGATCTGAATGTATCCAGGTGGACAGGGAGGGATGGGGGGAGAATCAGCTCACACTGTTTGGGGCATTTACCTAGTTTGGTAGACTTCTTCTTGTTTTAGCTTGAATAATGTGACCAAAAAAAGGTACCTATGAAAAGACTCTGCATTATTTAAGCAAAAGAATATGGCAGTTATAACATACTTAAAATAGACTGCATTATTTACCATGTGCTTTCAGTTAAATTCAGAAAAAAATAAACTGTGTAAAATGAAGGAAAAGATGGGAAAATGGGCAAGCAGACTGAAATGAAATGGAGATTCCTGAATTACTAAAATCCTGTAAAGAAACAAGCACAGTGCAGGTGAAAATGACATTAGAGGCATTAAATGTCAAAAGTGACACCAGAAAAAAAAATCAAATGAGGGGTACAGAAGAAAAACAATAAGCTTCAACAGGGCAGAATTTTCCATTTTCTTTTTCGGCTAAGAAGATAGACATTCTGAGAGTCAGGATGAGAGACACAGAGGAGATAAAAGAAATATTGAAATATTCATTCAAATATCAAATATTAAAATATCCAAATATCCAGAGTTTAAATATAGGAAGAAACGGTGAACAAAAAAAAAATACCATTGATATTTCCCCAAAAGGAGACAAGAAAAATGTAACTGAATAAATTATCAGGGATATAATAGCGTAAATGTCTTTTGGAGTTAACAAAAACTTTAACCTGAAGATTCACATGGCTTAACATTTACACTATCATTGACGAGGTTCATGAAAAGTGATTCGTTTTTGTGCATAACTTTGGTAACATATTTTTATTTCAGAGGAAAAGAAAAACTCCATGAAAGACACAAATGCCAACTAAAACAGAAGAAGGATTAGGCTGTTTTCTAACTTGTGCTCTGCAGTGTTAGAAGGAAATGAATGATGAAACCAGACTCATTTTTGTCAGCAACATGATGAACTTGATGTCCAGAGAAAAAACTTTTGCTACAGAAAATTTTAAAACATGGTACACAGTGTAAGGCACAAAAGCAGAACGGGAGAGAAAACCTAGGTGTTCTCTAGCTGGGTGGTCTGATCAGAGGCGGCTGTACTTAGAACCCTAGAAGTGAGCTAGAGAAGAAACACACCCCCACAGAGGAAATAAAATATCCTTGTAGCTTGTCTTTGGCTCTAGTTAGAAGGAATACAAAGAAAAAAGATTTTACTAAGAATTTCTAGTATAAATCATTGCATGAGTTTGGGCTGAAATTTATACTACCAGTGTGGCCTGAAAATCTCCATGAAATTTTATTTTAAAGTGATTTTAGACTGACAATCCTCATATGTCTAGGAAAACTAAACTAAATTTTCTTTGGAAGAACCACTTTAACTTCAGTTTTCAAAAAACTCTAACAGATAAAATTCCTGCTATTGTGTGTCCAAAAACAGAAATTACAAATCACACGAGGGAACAAGCCTATCATAGCAAAAATGAGCAGAAAAAACAAACTACAGAATTAGCAGACATGTAAAACCTACAGCTACCACAATGATAAAATTTGGAATATTTTAAAGTATGTTTATTATGATTAAATAAATAAAAGAGTCTCACAAGTGTGATTATGGAACTAGAAACTATGAAAAATGACCAGGAACCTTTGAAAAAGAATTATAAAATCCCTAGGACTTAAAAAAAAAAAAAACTCAGGGCTCAGGTTAAACAAACATAGAAAATAGAGTAGTAAAGTCTAACATTTCAGAGTTCTAGAATAAACACATTGGGAGAATTGGGGAAGAGGTAATATTCGAAGATAAAGTGGCTGCAAATTTCTGAAATTCATTAAAAAATACTAATTTCAGACTCAGAAATCACAGCTACTCCCAAACTGAACAAATCCACACCTGCAAATTTTCCCTCAGGGCAAAAAGTGGACAGAAAATGAAGAGGAATGATATATATTAAGGATAACTTCTCTGGAAATAGAAATATCAACAGCAATGCCAGAAGCTAGAAAATAAAACAATACCTTAAAAATTTTGAAAAAAGTTATTCTAAACTAGGAGTTGCCAGGTGTAAAATTATATCTTGCAAGAATGAAGCTGAAATACATATATATTAACAAGAAAAAATTGTAGAGTTGTAAAAGAATAGACTCTTAAAAAGGAAACTTCTGAAGTCCATTGTTTGTAATACAGAGAAAAAAGTATCTGAGGTGTGGGAAAGAATGGTGAGCAAAGGACATCATACACATATGGGTAAAAGTAATTAATACAGGTGTAAAACAAATATGATTTATAAATGATTAATAAACAAATATGATTTATAAATTTATAAATTATGATTTATACAGCACAAAGTAAAAATAAAATATTGGGCAAAAACAACATATGTTGGTGTCAGGTGTTAAATATTCTAAGCTGATTGTATTAATCTGAAAGAGGAAAAATCTATTAATTAACTAGAAAAGGGAAAAGCAGATTAGACCAATCACCTACATTTAAAATACATAAAAAGAATAGAAACATAGTGAAAAGAAACAAAACACAAAAATCCCCTAAAATTAAATGATAGAAATATTAAAATTATAATAATCTTCACAATAAATGTAAATGAATTATACTTTCTAGGTGAAGAACAAAGACTTTTAGACTCCAATTCAAGAAAAACATTTTGTTTACAAGAGGAACACCTAAAGCATTCAGTCATAAAATTTTGAAAGTAAAAGAATGAAGATGGGTATACTGCATAAAAACCAACCAGCCAAAAGGAAGCTAGTGTAGCAATATCAGTGATATAAAAACTTGGACAATAATTCAAAATGAACTACTGAATATAAAATATATCACACCCTATCGTGCCCCAAACTTCTATGAATATAATGCATAGCTTTACAATATACGAATGAAACAATGAATATTACTGAAGCAGACAAGT
Source organism: Leontopithecus rosalia (assembly GCA_028533165.1). NCBI lineage: Eukaryota > Metazoa > Chordata > Mammalia > Primates > Cebidae > Leontopithecus > Leontopithecus rosalia. The sequence continues at coordinate 3,330 of JAPYYA010005255.1, read as the reverse complement.
AAATCCATCATCCATGCAGAAAATTTGAACACATCTTTCTCAGTGAATTATAAATCAGGTAGAAGACAAATAATTGAATATGGAGAAAATTTAATCCATAAACTAACAAACTTAACTAATAATATAAAATAACACTCTTAAACTGAGAAAAATTCTTTCCAAAGCTATGTGGAATATTTATTAAAATGAAACACATGAAATAAGACAAAAATTTCAAGGGACTGATTTTATACATGATATAACACAACATGATTAATTTGGAAATTAAAATGATTTTTAGAATCTCAGACATGGAATTTTTGTCTCTGTGTGTGTGTGTGTGTGTGTGTGTGTGTGTGTGTATACATATATGTTGTAGTTTTTCATCATGGTGAATACGGCACATACACAAATGTATTTTGTATAACAGATAAATACAAAAGAAAGCTCAATAAGACACTTCTATATATCTATATGTATACACATGCACACACATTTGCGTGTATACCCATATATATGTGTATGTATATATATGCATAGACACACAAGTGTATATTTGACCTATCACCATTTTAAAAAATGACCATCCTATTTCCACTGAATTTTGTGTATATCCTTTGTCATTAATGATATGTCTGTATAAGGTGGTTGTTGACACAATCAATAAGGTTGACTGAAAATATAGCTACATACATATGTTTTGACTATTTTAAAATAGTTTCTATGTTTACTAAAGTAATAAATGTGTCTAGTTAGAAAATAATGCAGTATTAAATAATTTTGCTTCACTCCTTCATTCTCTCCTAGTCCTACTTCCTATAAGTGATGGCTTTTTGTATTTTTCTCTTCTAATTAATACTTATGTTGCTGCTTCTTGATTTATGAATGTTTCATATTATATACTGATTTCTTGTTTTATTAGTTACATATTTTGCTTTTACATATCCACCTCCCATTTCCCTTCCTCCATCTAATCAATATATCTACATTAAAATTTGTGATTAGATCACTAATTAATGTTTATATTGATACGACCATATTGGTTTTTTTGCCTAGTGAAGCAGTGTGCAATAATTGTTTTGTACAACTTTTTGCTATTTTGGCACTGACAATTGCTTTGTTTTATAATTTAACTAGTGTTCCATGTATAGGGAGCCATTTCTCCCTAAGCACTCCAAAAGACCTGTCAAATACCTGTCAGTAATTTTCCAAATGTTCAGACACATTTTCAAGCACCTATATGCATCCCACTCCCAGATCTACTTTTTATTCCTGGTGTTCTGAAATTGTGTGATGCTGCATTTGGCTGGCATAGGTCTTTTTAATTTAATTTAATTACCTTTTTGCGCATTCCCCTGTATACTTCATGGGCTCAATCTGGTCATTACTCAGCACTATTTCTTTGATGATATTTTTTCCACAGTCTCCTACTGGTCAGGTGTGGGAGCTCCTGGGTGGAACTAACAGGTTTTTCACTTTCTCTCTCCTTATATTCATGTCTTTATCATTTTTGTTCTACCATCTACTTTATTCTCTTCCATCTATTGTCTGTTCCTCCATGTTATTTTCTATGTGCTTTATTTTTAAATTTTCAATTCATTATTATATTTTTTTCAGAGACAACATTTCACTCTGTTGTCCAGGCTGCAGTGCAGTGATATGATCACAGCTCACTGCAGTCTCCAACTCCTGGGCTCAAGTGGTCCTCCTGCCTCAGCCTCCAGCATAGTTGGAACTGCAGTCACATGCTGCCACACCCGACTAATTTTATTTCATATTATTCTGTAGAGATGGAGTCTTGCTATGTTGCCCTGGCTGGTCTCAAACTCTTGGTTTCAAGCTATCCTCTTTCCTAGGCCTCCCAAAGTGCTGGGATTACAGGTGTGAGCCACTGTGCATGACCTGCTTTAATTCTTGTGCCCCTCCTTGTCTTCATCTATGCCTTTCATGTGGAGTCTTTTCTCTCAGGTATCAGGACTTTGGGCTGCCCATTCACATTTAGGAGCAAGACTTTAAGCTCATTGTAAGCTCTGGGTATCTGCACCAGCTATCCACGGTGAACCTCCACCATGGTGCAGTTAGATGGCCAGCTTTTTTATCTCTCTGGTACACAGCCCCACCTCCCCCCCACAATAACAGGCCTTATAGGCCTTTTTATTTGTGACCATTTGGTTTCTTCTGAAAAGAATCCTGCAATCTCCCACCTAGTGGTAGGGGTTATGCCAATTGGCTGACTCCTGGAACAGGGCAAGCAAGGGAAGAGAGGTGGGGTGTGAGCATTCTGGAGGTGAACTTACTTATTCCTTTCCTAGTTTCCCCACATCGGCAACCTCTCAGTTCCAAAGATAATAAAACCCCTATTTCCTGCAGAGATAGGAATGGATATTTCCATGGCCACACATGGAAGGCAAGGAGATTGGAAAATTCATGGGGGTAGCACCTAACTGCCCGGTACAGATGTGCAACCTTGGAAAGTGGTGCCTTCACGTCTGAAACCTCCCCACAGTCCCGTGGGGAAAATTAAATTGGTGACTACCTCTGAAGACACAAATATTTCTGTTTTCTTAGCCCTCCTGACTCATTTATCCCCACTCTGTTTTCTGTCTTTGAAATCTAACTTACATCTATGAACAAGTTGATTCATCCTCTATTATCTTTCTCTTTATAGGCTATGATTACTTCAGTGACTTTACTATTGCACCAATAGAGTTTTGGGAGAGTAAAACAATTCTTATTTTATCTAAATCTCTTTACACACACGCAAACATACACATAATTATTCTCAAAATAAGCAGAGAATGCTTATTTTAAAATAAAACTTGGACTTTCGCAAAGATTAACACAAAGAAAATCCCAACCAACTATAAAACGTGAAAATACGAGCCCATTTCCTATGACTAAAATACAATAAAATGCATAGCAAAGTAATAATCCTATCCACTTGTCAATAACAGCAACTGTTACTATTATTACTACTAGTAGTAAATAACTCCTGGAATGAAGAGGAATTCACAATAACTTACAAATTCTTTAAAATGAATGGTTCGGCCGGGCGCGGGGGCTCACGCCTGTAATCCCAGCACTTTGGGACGCCGAAGCGGGTGGATCACGAAGTCAAGAAATCGAGACCATCCTGGTCAACATGGTGAAACCCCGTCTCTACTAAAAATACAAAAAATTAGCTGGGCTAATGGTGGCGCATGCCTGTAATCCCAGCTACTCAGGAGGCTGAGGCAGGAGAATTGCCTGAACCCAGGAGGTGGAGGTTGCAGTGAGCCAAGATCGCGCCATTGCACTCCAGCCTGGGTAACGAGTGAAACTCCATCTCAATCAATCAATCAATCAATCAAT
>JAPYYA010005254.1:0-10961 GCA_028533165.1 Leontopithecus rosalia | reverse complement strand
ATTTTTTCATATGTTTGTTGGCCTCTTGTATGTCTTCTTTTATAAAGTGTCTGTTCATTTCCTTTGCCCATTTTTGGATGGGCTTGTTTGCTTTTTTCTTGTAAATCTGTTTGAGTTCTTTGTAAATTCTGGATATCAGCCCTTTGTCAGATGGGTAAACTGCAAAAATTTTTTCCCATTCTGTTGGTTGCCAATTCACTCTAGTGACTGTTGCTTTTGCCGTGCAGAAGCTGTGGAATTTGATTAGGTCCCATTTGTCTATTTTGGCTTTTGTTGCCAATGCTTTTGGTGTTTTGGTCACGAAGTCCTTGCCTACTCCTATGTCCTGAATGGTTTTGCTTGGATTTTCTTCTAGGGTTTTTATGGTGCCTGGTCTTATGTTTAAGTCTTTAATCCATCTGGAGTTAATTTTAGTGTAAGGTGTCAGGAAGGGGTCCAGTTTCTGCTTTCTGCACATGGCTAGCCAGAATAGCATTTCTATATATCAACAGTGAACAATCTGAAAAAGAAATCAAGAAAGTAATCCCATTTACAATAGCTACAAATAAAATAATATACCCAGGAATTAAGTTAACCAAAGAAGTGAAAGATATTTATAATGAAAACCATAAGAAACTGATTAAAGAAATTGAAGAGGACACAAAAAAACTAGAAAAAATGTTCCATGTTAATGGATTGGAAGAATCAACTTTGTTAAAATGTCCAGAATGTTAAAATGTTCTGTTAAATGTCCAACAATGTTAAAATGTCCCCACTGCACTACAGTCTCAGTTACAGAGCAAGACTCTGTCAAAAAAAAAAAAAAAAAAGTGGCCAGGCACGGTGGCTCACACCTGTAATCCCAGCAGTTTGGGAAACCAAGGAGGGTGGATCACGAGGTCAGGAGTTCAAGATCAGCCTCCAGCCTGGCCAACATAAGGAAACCCCCGTCTCTACTAAAAATACAAAAATTAGCCGGGCATGATGATGTGTGCCTGTAGTCCCAGCTACTCGGGAGGCTGAGGCAAGAGAATCGCTTGAACCCGGGAGGTGGAGGTTGCAATGAGCTGAGATCGCGCCACTGCACTCCAGCTTGGGCAACAGAATGAGACTTCTCAAAAAAAAGAGAAGAAAGAAAAGAAACCACCTGCAATGCAACAATTCGATACCATCTTACCCCAGTTAAACCGACTTTTATCCAAAAGACAGGCAATAACAAATGCTTGCAAGGATGTGGAGAAAAGGGAACCCTTGTACACTGTTAGTGGGAATGTAAATTAGTACAACCACTATGGAGAACAGTTTGGAGATTCCCTCACAAAAGTAAGAACAGAGCTACTATGCGATCTAGCAATCCCACTTCTGGGCATATACTCAAAAGAAAGGAAGTCAGTATATTGATCATATATCAGCACTCCCATGTTTATTGCAGCACCATTTACAATAGCTAAGATTTCGAAGCAACCTAAATGTTCATTAACCGATGAGTGGATAAAGAAAATATGGTACTTATACACGATGGAGCAGTCTTCAGGCATAAAAAAGAATGAAATCCTGTCTTTTGCAATAACATGGATGGAACTGGAGGTGATTATGTTAAGTGAAATAATCCAGGCACAGAAAGACAAATATTGCATGTTCTCACTTATTTGTGGGAGCTAAAAATTAAAACAATTAAGCTCATGAAGATAGAGAGTAGAAGGGTGGTTGCCAGAGGCTGGGAAGGATAGTATGTGGTGGGGAGGAAGTGGGGATGGTTAAGAGGTACAAAAGTATAGTTAAAAATAATGAATAAGACCTAGTATTTGCTAGCACAACAGGGTAACTATAGTCAAAAATAATTTCACTATACATTTCAGTAATAAGTAAGAGTCTAATTGGATTGTTTGTAATACAAAGGATAAATGCTTGATGTGATGAATACCCCATTCTCCATGATGTGATTATTAAATATTGCATCCCTGTATCAAAATATCTCGCATAACCCATAAATACATACACCTACTATGTATTCACAAAAACTAAGAATTCTTAAAATAATACTAGAAAACAAAAAACAGACACAAAGCATAACAGACAGGAGGTAGTAGATGCTGAATGCTGGGTGGGCAGCCAAGCTCCCAAACAGCCTTTTTCAACTCAGGGCCACCATCACTGAAATATCTTTCTTCATACTTGCTTGTTTTGCTATCAGATTGTTGTCTGACCACCTCTTCACCTCCCCCTCTACTCTGTGGACATCAAGAAAAACCTCATCAGGGTTTAGTCCTTCTTACTGTTATTTCCTCACCACTGGATCCTTCGGGTTTAACATAGGACCCAGCACTAAGTAGGCATGTTCAGAAAATATTTGTTGAATGAGTAAGTAATAGGTAGGTAAAATTAAAGGGACTGTGGTGATTTTAAAATATGTCCAAAATTATTTCATATTATTCCCTCTAAAACTGTACGCTAATCTCCCTCCCCTTAAGTGTAGGTTGGACTTCCTGATGCACTTCCAACTAATAGAATTTGGCAAAAACAACAATGTGTGACTAGATCATAAAAGACATTACAGCTTTCTCCTTCATCTCTCTCTCTTTCAGATCATTCCCTCTGGAGGAAGCCAGCAGCCATATCATGAGTACACTCCAGCAGCCTTGTAAAGATACATACATGGTGAGGAACTGAAGCATCTTGCAAACAGCTCTGTGAGTTCAGTGTCAGCCAACCTCTTTTTTTATTTTTTATTTTTTTGAGATGGAGTCTCACTCTATCACCAAGACTGGAGTACAGTGGCTCGAGCTTGGCTCACTGCAACATCTGCCACCCGGGTTCAAGCAATTCTCCTGCCTCAGCCTTCCTAGTAGCTGGGACTACAGGCATGTGCCACTATGCCCAGCTAAGTTTTGTATTTTTAGGAGAGATGGGGTTTCATTATGTTGGCCAGGCTGGTCTTGAACTCCTGACCTCATGATCTGCCTGCCTCAGCCTCCCAAACTGCTGGGATTACAGGCGCCTGCCACTGCACCCGGCTAATTTTTGTAGTTTTAGTAGAGACAAGGTTTCACCATCTTGGCCAGGCTGTTCTTGAACTCCTGACCTTGTGATCCACCTGCCTCAGACTCCTAAAGTGCTAAAATTACAGGCATGAGCCACCGCACCCGGCCTCAGCCGACCTGTTAATTGCAACCTCGTGAAAGACTTGAAGCCCAAAACACCAAACTTAACTACTCCTAGATTCCTGACCCTCAGAAACATAAGAGGTAATAAAAAATTGTTTTAAGCAGCTAAGTTTGGGAGTAAGTTGTTATGCAGCAGCAGATAACTAATGAGGGACTTTGAAACAAATTGCTCCCTTCAAAAGGCAGATATATACCACTACAGATACAACTGGAAGCAATATAGGAAGTTGCCATTCTATGCCCCCTTGTTTTATTCTGCCCACAGTACATATCACATGTTCGTGCTTCTGCATGTATTACTCAATCAGCTTTTGTGGAGGCCCTAGCATAGTTTACAGGTAAAATTGAATGAGCAAAATTAACACACGTGCTATCAGAGACCAACGAAAGGGGCCTAAAGATCTGCTCATAAAGAACCAAGAGACAAGAAATCAGGGTGACTGAAGTAAAAAGTGGTGGTAAAAAGTGGTCTCAAAAAGGAAGTCTGAAAAAAATATTTTCAGAATATTCTGCAGATAATAAAATTATTTTTCTAATCAATAAAAAAATAAACTAATATCAACTGAGAAATACTAAATTGAATACAATGGAATACTAAATTGAATACAAATGGAATACAAAAAATACTAAATTGAATGCAAATGGAAGAGCCAACATTATGTAGGAAATTTTCTAATCCAACACACATAAGCTTCCATAAATTTGAAGATGGTGCTATCAGCAGTAAAGTCTTCTGCAACAGAAGAAAAAAATGTAACCACAATCAATAAAGATGACTGTCAATTGGAAATAAACATGTGTTGCGTGTCTACTACTTGCCAAGCAAGGGACTCTGAATGGGAAAATGTGGCTTACCTTAACTACATCCTACTTTGTAGCTCCTGCCCAAGTACAGAACTCTCCTCCCCAAGGTAGGCACCACAGGCCCACCCTCTCCTCTTTTCCCTCCTCATATCCTCCCTCCACAAAATAGATAAGGATGGGGCAAGAAATCTGGAAATGGAGCTGGAGGGGCAAATTTATGCCAATGCTGCTAATGAGACTTCATAATAATAAACACCAGTTATGTAACTTGAATATGTATTCAAGATTTATGTTCATTTCATCATTTAATACCAAAACAACTTCATTCCTCCGCCCTTCTCTAATCTCCAGCAATCTGTTTCTTTACCAAAGACAAGGCTGGCAAGACACCCTCCTGGAGACTTGTTTTCTTCTCCTTTTAAAGTGGGTACCAATGCTCTTTCATGGGTTTGCTCTGAGGATATGGTAGAATCAGGTGTGTGCCAAGGCCAAGCCCTGTGAGAATTCAACCCTAGCATATTAAACAGATGGTGGAAAAATGAAGTAGTCTTTTGAGGGAGTAGAAAACGGTGCCATTTGCCAAGAGCACAGAGTTCTTGGAAAACAGGACTGAATATGTGGTCTTGATCCATGTTGGGGGAGCTCTGACTGCCAGCCCAGAACTCTACAAATCATGTCAGAAAATCCAGACTAGCAAATATACCATTGGCTGGAGTTGGGGATACTTTGGCATGAGAATGCCAAGAATAGTAATATTTCAAATGATAATGATATGGAAATGTTATCTTTTGTGTCTTTCCTCTTATTTCAAGATCTTACTTATTATGGTTAAAATACATCATGTCTTTTTTTTTTTTTTTTTTTGAGATGGAGTTTTGCTCTTGTTGCCCAGGTTGGAGTGCAATGGTGCAATCTTGGCTTACCACAACCTCTGCCTCCTGGGTTCAAGCAATTCTCCTGCCTCAGCCTCCCGAGTAGCTGGGATTACAGGCATATGCCACCATGCCTGGCTAATTTTGTATTTTTAGTAGAGACAGGGTTTCTTCATGTTGGTCAGGTTGGTCTCGAACTCCCGACCTCAGGTGATCCTCCCACCTCAGCCTCCCAAAGTGCTAGGATTACAGGCATGAGCCACCACGCCTGGCCTCATGTCTTACTTTCTAAAATTTTAACTCCTGAATTTAATCTCAAATAAAGCTGTGTACATATAAATATCTGCATTTTACCCACAACTTTCTGACAGAAATGGTATTCCAAGAGCTTGAAGGATGGGGAAAGAGAAAGCCAGGGCAAGCACTATGTCCTTCTGGTGGTAGTCATAGTGATTATAGTCAATAGTAATTACTGTATACTTTAAATTTGCTAAAAGAGTAGATCTTAAGTGCCTTTATCAGACATACACACACAAAATGGCAACTATGTGAGGTGATGAGAGTTGTAATTAACTAGATTCTGGTAAATATTTCATATTGTATACATATATCAAATCATCACAGTGTATACCTTGAGTATATACAATATTTACTTGTCACTTATACCTCAAAAAAGCTGCAGATAACAGAAAAATTACTCTGACACTTATTGAAATGGTAAGGAAGACTTTATTCAAAACTGTTACAAGAGGGAAGAGAGAGTGCATTCAACTCCAAATTCAGCAAAGATAGCTATAGATGTATTGCCAATGAGAAGAATGAAAAGGTCAGTGGATAGAGAGTTAACAAAAGGAGATATCAAGGATAGGGAGATTCTTGCTAAAATGCTCTAATAGGATTCTTGGTAAAGGGGAGCCAAGGACATAGACATCTAGGGTGGGGAATAAAAAACTTGATCAGATATCAGTGGTGATTAGATATAAAACATGGGGACATTCTCACTAAAATAACTTATCAGGATTCTTGCCTAATGGCAGACCAAGGTCATGGCCTGGTTAAGCAGAATGCTCAGATGAGCCCAATTAAACTTTGATCAAGGAAGGTGTCTTATTCTGTATTTGCTGTTATAACAAAATATTTAGATTGGACTGCTTTGCAGATGCCGCTGACTCACAGAGACCTCTGCCACCAGCCACAGTCAAACCCACCATGTTCTTCAACATTGCCATCTATGGTGAGCCCTTACACTGCATCTTCTTCTATTTGCAGAAGTTCCAAAGACAGCAGAAAATTTTCATGCTCTGAGGAGTGGAGAGAAATAATTTGGTTATAAGGGTTCTTGCTTTCACAGAATTATCCCAGGGTTTATGTCTCAGGGTGGTGACTTCATATGTCATAATAGCACTGATGGCAAGTCCGTCTATGGGAAGAAATTTGATGATGATAACTTCATCCTGGAGCATACAGGTCCTGGCATCTTGTTCATGGCAAATGCTGGACCCAACACAAGTGGTTCCTAGTTTTTCATCTGCACTGACAAGATTGAGTGGTTCGATGGCAAGCATGTTATCTTTGGCAAGGTGAAAGAGGGCATGAATATTGTGGAAGCCATGGAGCGCTTTGGCAGCAAGAATGGCAAGACCAGCAAGAGGATAACTATTGCTGACTGCAGATAACTCTAATAAATGTGACCTGTGTTTTAACCACCAGATCATTCCTTCTGTAGCTCAGGAAAGCACTCCACCTCATTTGCTCACAGTATCTTACAATCTTGGTGCTCCCACTGTAGTTTTGGGGGTTCTATATTTTCCTTATTCTTTCCATGTCTAGGTCTATTTCAGTTAAGTTTATGATTATGAAATAAAAACTAAATAACAAAAATGCTTAGACTGCATGATTTATAAAGAATAAAAATTGGGCCAGCGCAGTGGCTCATGCCTGTAATCCCAGCACTTTGGGAGGCCGAGGCGGGCAGATCATGAGGTCAAGAGATGGATACCATCCTGGCTAACATGGTGAAACCCCATCTCTACTAAAAATAAAAAAAAATAGACAGGTGTGTTAGTGGACGCCTGTAGTCCCAGCTACTTGGGAGGCTGAGGTGGGAGAATCGCTTGAACCCAGAAGGCAGAGGTTGCAGTGAGCTGAGATCACACCACTGCACTCCAGCCTGGTGACAGAATGAGACTCTGTCTCAAAAAAAAAAGAAGAATAAAAATTTATTTCTCATAGTTCTGGAGGCTGTAAAGTCCAAAATCATGGTACTGGCAGGACTGGTGCCTGATGAGGGCTGCCCTCTGCTTCCAAGCTGGCACCTTGTTGCTGCATCATCCAGTAAGGAGGAGCACTGTGTCTATCATGATGGAAGTGATAGAAGGGCAAGAGAGTGCTCCCTTCAAACTTAAGCCTTGTTATAAGGGTGCTAATCCCAGTTATGAGGGCAGAGCTCCCATGACTTAAAAGATGTGGCCTCCCAAAGGCTGCATTTTTAAATACTGTTTAATTGGGGATTACATATCAACATGAATTTTGGAGGAAACACCATCATCAAACCATAGCAGTGTCTTTGCCAGGGGATAGTGGCCTGGAGACAGGATGATAGAGGTAGAGAGAGGTCTGGGAAGCCTTTACAGGGGTGGAATATTGGGGGCAACGATGGGTTGCTGTCTCTGATGGGCCCTCCCAGCAGGTGGACCTGCCTTTTGGTCAAGGTTGAGGCAAACCTTGTGTATTGTTAAAACATATCTCTTCTATCCTTGAGTTTCAGGAACTTTACACAGCAGCTAAATTCCACCACAGTCAGGAACAGGGATGTTGTGTTTGGGTGTGCTCATGGATAAAGAAAGTATACAGGAAAAGAGGAGGACATGTCTTGAGTAAGACTGAGAGCCTGACACCCAGGGAGTCATTCATTTGCTGAATCCACTAAGGTCTTTCCCAGTGGAGTTTTGTGCTGTGCTAATCTGGTGAACCCTGGGACATGCCAGCTTTGCGCTCACAAACTGAGTGTGGGAGCAAGTTGTGAAATGGATCTTATGACACTCCCAGCCTGGTATTAGGCACAATAAGCAGATTTCATTCCATCAGCAGCTGTTTTGCAATAGCTCTCGAGGCCAATCTTGGAGAATTCTTCATTTTTTTTTTGCTGATAGCGCTAGGAATTTGTAATCACATTTGCGATGCATTTTCATATCACTTTGCTGGGTGAAGCAGAGAAGATATGCCATAATTACACATAGGATTGCCTCTGTTTTGGTTACCTTTTCTAGGGTTGGATGAGTGAAGGCAGGAATAAATGAATGAGTGGATAATGGAATCCATGCATCCATCAGCCAGTAGTTCCCTGCAGCAGAATCACCCTAAGCACTTGTTAAAACACAAGTTATTGAGCTTCACCCCTAGAGTTTCTGATTTAGTCTGAGGTGCCGGGAGTGGGTAGAGGAGCAAAGAATTTGCTTCTCTAACAAGGTCCTAAGTACTGCTGATGTTGCCGGTCCAGGAACAATACACTGAGAACCACTAACACAAGCCATCAGTAGAGACCCTCTTAGGCCATGATTATTGTGGCTGCAGACTTTCTGACTGATCTTGCCAAGTAGTTCACACATGTAGTTGAAAATGACTCAGTGTTTGCGAATTTGCGGGTGGCCTGCCTACTCTACCTCCCAGCAAATTCTCCTGGGTAGATTTGAGAGGGTTGGAACACTGGTGGTATGTGTGTGTGTGTACACGCATGTGTACATGCACGTGTGTGTGCATGCGTGTGTACATGCATGCACACATCTGTGCTGCTGTCCTGACAGGTACTGCTGTCCTTTGGCACACCTCTAGTGCTGACCACTAACCTTCTCCAGGCTCTCTCCTCTTTGCCTTTCTTGAAATCAGGGAATTTTCAAGGTGAAGGAGATGGTAAGTTGGCTGCTTCCCTGAGCCATTCAGCAAGGAGACCATCATGGTGAAGTAAGAGGATCGGGAGCTTGAAGCCAGGTACTCCTGGGATTTGCATGAAAGTTCTACCTCTTAGCAGTTACATGAACTTCAAAGACTTTCAGGGCCTGTCAGAGGCTCAGCATCATTTTCAGTAAAGCTGAGATTATGTCTCTGTCTCACAATATTGTTGAGAGCATTAAATGAGAAACCCTGGAGGAAGCACTTTACAGTGTCAGGCACATAGCAGGCATTCAATACGTTAGTCCCTCCCCACCCTATACTTACGGTGATGTTAAGAATACTCTGACTGGATATGGCAGCTCACAACTGTACTCCCGCAATTTGGGAGGCCAAAGTGGGCGGATCGCTTGAGCTCAGGAGTTCAAGACCAGCCTGGGCAACATGGTGAGACCCACATCTCTACTAAAAACAAAAAATAGCCAAGCATGGTGGCACATGTCTGTGGGCCCAGCTACTCAGGAGGCTGAGGTGGGAGGATTGCTTGGGCCCAGGGCACAGAGGTTGCAGTGAGCCAAGATAAAGCCACTGCACTCCAGCCTGGGTGACAGAGCCAGACCCTATCTCAAAAAAAAAAAAAAAGGTGGGGGCGGACAACTATCCAAACATCTTCTTTTTAAAAAATAAAAATAAAAAAGAATGCTCTAAGGTAAAATGTTTTCTGAGGTGGTTTCAAAGCCCACCGGCCCACCATGGTCTCTGCTCCAACACTCCAGTGTGTATAAAGCAAGCAGGTTTTGCAGAAGAATAATTTTTTTCTATCATGATTAATCACCGTTCTAAGCCCTGTCCTGTTTTCTGTACTCAATCAATACTTCTCTACACTAGGTCATTTATCAGGCAATAGTAATAATGGCTGGCATTTATGGAGCACATTCTATGTGCCAAGCACTGGGCTTAGTTTATAGACATTTTCTCATTTAATCACCAAAGCAACCCAATGACTTGGTGTACCCACATGGTGTACCCACATGACTTGGTGTACCCATACTTGTGACTCACATGGATCAGATGAAGAAACAGATGTGACAGATGAGGAAACTTAGACTCAGAGAAATTAAGTATTTTCCCCAAAATTGTTTTTATGAAGACCTTTCTACTGCACAATAGTGTCCTAAGTACATATGCATGTATGTGTGCTTGTGTGTGTATCTGTGTGTGCATATATGTGTGTGTATGTGTGTGTGTGTGTATATATATATATATATATATATATATATATATATATATATGTAAACTTTTTAGAAGGCTGATGTCTTGGAGGATGTGATTCACTCTATCCAGCAAAGCAGAACTCCCTTAAATGAAACCACTATTAAGGGATAGAGAAGAGGGGACTCTAATTCAGTCCATTCTAGAAGCAGGACATATAGGGTCAAGAGTGGTCATAGACGGTTTCAAGGCTAAGGTGTCATTCAGTGAACCTGCCTACAGCCATAAGAAGGAGACTATGCAAACTTTGAAGCAGATATTTATGAGAATTTTTTAATAAAAACAGGAAAATGCACATGTTATAATGTCAATTTTTAGAAGAGTAACTCAAGATTATATAAAATTTGTTGAAAAACTGGAGGAAAATATGCCAGGATGTCAACAGTAATTTCCTCTGGCTCATTTGTTTTCATATATATATTTCTGTACTTTCACAAATTTCTTTTTTTATATATATTAATTATTATTTTTTCTTTTTTTTATTGCATTTTAGGTTTTGGGGTACATGTGCAGAACATGCAAGATAGTTGCATAGGTACACACATGGCAGTGTGTTTTGCTGCCTTCCTCCCCTTCACCCACATTTGGCATTTCTCCCCATGCTATCCCTCCCGAGCTCCCCACCGCTGTCCCTCCCCTATTCCCCCCAATAGACCCCAGTGTGTAGTACTCCCTTCTCTGTGTCCACATGTCCTCATTGTTCATCACCCACCTATGAGTAAGAATGTGCGGTACTTCATTTTCTGTTCTTGTGTCAGTTTGCTGAGAAGGATGTTCTCCAGATTCATCCATGTCCCTACAAAGGACACAAACTCATCATTTTTTATTGCTGCGTAATATTCCATGGTGTATATGTGCCACATTTTCCCAGTCCAGTCTATCGTCGATGGGCATTTGGGTTGGTTCCAAGTCTTTGCTATTGTAAACAGTGCTGCAATGAACATTTGTGTGCATGTGTCCTTATAGTAGAACGATTTATAGT
>JAPYYA010005253.1:0-10961 GCA_028533165.1 Leontopithecus rosalia | reverse complement strand
GCACCACACACTGAGGTCTATTGGGGGAAATAGGGGAGGGACAGCGGGGGGGGGGAGTGGGGGAGGGATGGCATGGGGAGAAATGCCAAATATGGGTGAGGGGGCAGAAGGCAGCAAAACACACTGCCACGTGTGTACCTATGCAACTATCTTGCATGTTCTGCACATGTACCCCAAAACCTAAAATGCAATAAAAATTAAAAAAAAAAAAGTAATTGCAGTTTTTGCCATTACTTTCAATGTCAAAACCACAATTACTTTTGCACCAACCTATAGTTATTTAGAGCCACTTCCGGCAGCCACAGACATTTCTAACTCCAGTTCCTTTTGTATACAGTACTGTGATTAAGTTGAAAATTAATCAAAGAGATTGCATGACTATTACCATTAGAATGTTAATGTAATCTCTTTCATTAATTGCTAATATGTAATTACATTATATAATGGTGATGTATATTGATTAATCCTGATCCAGGTTAAAAAAAATGGGGAGGAGGGATATATTTTACAAAGAAATATAATCAACATAACTCTTGAAAAATACTGAACATTCATCCCTTTGTGACTTTAATGATTAAAAACTAAGGATAGAGTTCAGTCTGTTTCAGGATTGTGTCCTTGCATTGATTATTTAGAAAATATTTTATATCTCATTTGGGCAATATTATATTTAAAAGATAAAATTTGTATATAAAATTTTATTTAAGTTTTGACAGCCCATACAGTGGGAAATTGAACTTCTAAAATGGCAATTTCTGGTTAAACTTGTCTTGTGCAAGTATTTCTATTTCTCTCTCTTATGTCTTAATTATTATAGATAGATAAATAAGTAGGTAGGTAGATAAGTAGATAGACAGATGTTATCTGCTGAGATAACAGTTATTGTAATGTGAAAAGTGACTAAATAAATAAGGACTTAGAATCTCATACTGATAATGACAAAGGAAAGGACATCTCATACCGATAACGACAAAGGCATTACGTGCCTCATTAATCATGATTCGTGCTTCTTCCTCAAGTCACTATATTCTTAGAGTTTTTTTTCTCTCACTCACATGTATGCACACACACACAGTTTCTTAGACTTTATATTAATTATAGTACTTTATCTGTGGTCACCTATCAATGGCCGTAACTATTGACAAATAATATTTTAAAACTATTAGAATTTGAAACTTTAGAGTTCTTTCTTTTTATATTATTTTCTTATATTCTTTATATATGCACACATTAATTTTATATAAGTATTATTACTATTACTATTAATAACTGGTTTTATGAGTTAAGTATTTATCTTCCAAGAAAAAGGTTTTTGAATAAATGCAACTGAGTATATCTATATCTAAATATATATATAATTCAAAATACCAACTCACAATTAATTTTGCGGTGATTAAGAATTGACTTTTAATAGATATTTTCATAATGGTTAATTTATGACTTAAGTCATATTTAAATCTCAGCTAAGGCCTAAAAAAGAAAATCTTATTGTAGTATGTACATTTGACAAATGATGGAGGAATAGACTTAAATGAAATAAATTCATGTTAGTTTTGATTCTACATTAATTTTTATTCCTTACAACACTGAACTTCAGTGGGATGGATATTCTAATAGGAAAGGCAAATCTATGTACATCTTGTTTTCTGCAGTTGTTCAGTTTAATAGGATATAATAAATTTATTTTGGAGGATGAGGACTGAAAAACTACATATTGGGTGCCATGGTTATCATCTCAATGATGAAATAATTTGTACACCAACCCCCTGTGACATACAGTTTACCTGTAAAGCAGACCTGCACATGCACCTCTGAACCTAAAATAAAAGTTAAAAAAAGAATTTGAGAGAGACTGGTAAAAATCCACAGGCTAATAGATGGTTTTAAGTGTTCTATAAGACTGGGTAAAAGTAATAAATCACACTATTAATGAGTACATATATTTTATGTATTAGATCACATTGATTAAACAAAATTAAACATTTTTTCTTACTAGAGAGATGACTCAACTTTGAATATCACTAATGCACATTTTGAGGAATCTTCAATAAAGGGTGTTTATACATTATACTAATTCTTATTTTCATAAATATGCTCAAGGATTTGTGTTACTTTAGACATACTTCTAGGAATGTTGACTTATTTAAATTTATTATAGTCTATTAAAGAGAATAGTTATAGGAAATAAAACATACTTATATTTTATTTTTCTGTGTAGATATTTTATTGTTTCATATAAAATTTTGATTAAAATTTTAAATACTGTGCAAATTTCTTTTGTAAAAGAATGGCATGACATCTGCTCTCACAAAACTCATAATCCAGTGAAACAGGAAAACACATAAAAATAGCTAATAAAAGTTAGAGAGTAGTTATTGTTATAGTAATGATACTTCTTTTTGTGTGTGTGGTCACTTTCTTCTTTTTTTTTATTATACTTTAAGTTCTGGGGTACATGTGCAGATCTTGCAGGATTGTTACATAGGTATACCATGCCATGGTAGTTTGCTGCCTCCATCCCCCACTGTTACCTACATTAGGTATTTCTCCTAATGTTATCCCTCCCCAATATCCCCACCCGCTGCTATCCCTCACCTACCTCCCCACCCCCCAACAGACCCCGGTGTGTGATATTCCCCTCCAGCCATCCATGTGTTCTCATTGTTCATACCCACTTATGAGTGAGAACATGCGATGTTTGGTTTTGTTCTTGTGCCAGTTTGCTGAGAATGATGGTTTCCAGATTTATCCATGTCCCTACAAAGGACATTAACTCATCCTTTTTTATGGCTGCATAGTATTCCATGTTGTATATGTGCCACATTTTCTTTATCCAGTCTATGCTTGATGGGCATTTGGGTTGGTTCCAAGTCTTTGCTATTGTAAACAGCACCACATTCTTGCAGGGCTGCTTCTTCATCTTATCTCTTTACTGTGGGTCCTATGGCCGAGTCTACTTATTCCTTCTCTGTGTTTCAAAATATTTCTCTAGCTTCCTTCTAATTTTGAGAACTATTCTGTATTCCTAAAAGCAAGAAAGAAAGAAAGAGAGAGAGAGAGAGAGAGAAAAGAAAGAAATCTCTTTCTTCCCTATTTGTCAGAATTAAGTTTTTGTTACTTAGAAGCAAGAACCCTTCTAATTTAGCTTTAAAATAAATTGTCAAAAGACAAAGAAGAACGTACTTATATAGGGCATCTTTGTTGAAACAGAGAGAAAGCCCTAGGGATTTATAATCTTCCTTGGTTCCTGGCACCCTTAGTTCTCAGTAATTTTTTCATAGTGCTGATAGACAAAATGGAATATGTAGCAGTTCATTTTATTTAGTACTTCAGTTCAAACAACAAAATAGCACTTTGCACAGTATCCAGTGGTTGCTGCTGTGATTCTCTTGAAAATTTAAAATACACATAATGTCCCCCCAAGTTCACTATGACTCCAGGGTTCTGTGGCACTCTGTTTCATAACCACATCCCTGAAAGATACTTGATATTTTACTGGGTTTGTTTGTTTCTTGTTGTTGTTTTAACTCAGGTTTCTCAATACACACTTATAATATTCTGATGAGACACACGTAAGAGTTAACATTTACATGTAAGTAATTGAATTAAGGATATATAAATAGCTAATATGCAGGGATATGATCCCAAATCTTTCTTTTCCTAAACTTCACCTACTGTAGCAATTAGACTTTGCCTCTGGGGTAAGTATGTTTATATAGCTAATGCCATGAAAATGGATGATATTCTAATTTAAGGATGTACAGAGATATAACTGTCAGGATGAGGAGTTTGTACATTCCATGAGAATCAATAAAATTTTTGTAAGTGTTGTATTGCTTTCCTATAATTCTAGACCATGGATTATTTAAATATAAGAATCGTTTGCCATCTGTATCATAGCTAATACTATAATGTCCTATATTTTGTATTCAATGTATGTTTGTTTTATTTAAACTTACATCCATGTTGAAAATTGATGTGTAAAGTAATGTTTTCCACTGATAAGATTTGTGCTATAGTAGGAATATTTAGGATCTTGCTAATGAAAATTCTTATCTTCTTGAATTTTGCCTTTTGATGATTCATTTGCTTGTTCTTTATTCACACATTCAAATGACGGGTATTTATTGAGTACCTCTCAAATATTTTCATGTTACTAAGAAGGTTGAGAGCAATGCCCAAGGCTTAGAAGACTTTTTTCAAATACTTGTTTTGATCTGTGGCATAGTTGTGTCGCTTCTTTCTTTGATCTCAAGTCAATAGAAAAAGTGAAATTTAATAAAACATTAAGGAAGTATTGAATAATCTAGAAGTCACGGAAGTTCCACAAATATACTGTAAACTTTAAAATCTTTAATTTTGAATTCAGAACAAATACAGATATATTTTAAGATCATTAAAATTAGCCTATTTTGATTGCTTATGAAAATACTAATTTCAAGTGTTAGGTAGCTGCTATAGCCAAGTGATACATTTTTTTTTTAGCCGTGGTATGATTGTGTTTGGGTGCCTCATTAATGTTGTTATGAGTGCAAATGAAAGTTATATTAAGTAAATCTCAGAAGGAGTTTGTGTATTACTGAAAACAGTAAAGAATCTGGTTCATGGATTTATGTAAAAGAAAAGTAAAGGTGAACTATATGTGCATATTATTAAATGGCTAAAGAAAGATATACTGAAAAATTTACTTACTTTGCTTATTCCTTCTAAAGAAGATACTTTTCTTTAAAACATAACCATGCATGATTTAAGACCAATTAAGACTTTTGAATTCACTTGTGTGGCCAAATGTAAACTCACATTTCTATGGTGCATATACAAATATAATCAAACAATTTTTATTTAATATCTTTATTTTTCTAAAACTAAGACTTTCTAAGATATTTACAGATAAAATGAGAAAACATTATTCTCTTTTTTTAGATTTCCTGCACTGTTACCATATTTCTTTAGAATATATGTTTTAGAACACAAAAGGCTTTAATATCAAAAGGTTCTAAATGTATCACTTAATGAAGGCAACCATTTTCAACTTTAAAAAAGTAATTCTTGGGTCACAGTCCCTTAGATGAGTCTTGGCACTCAATCATTGATCAAATGCATTGATATTTCTGAAATTGTAATTTTATGTTTACTAAGTACAGGTAAATATCTTTATTTGGGGAAAATGAGATTTATTTTTAAGAAAACCCATGAGACGGCTTAGTATAATACATTGGTTTTAACTAGATAATAAATAATGATTGTGAGGAAGGTATTTTCTGCATTTGTTGTTGTTTAGTATTTTGTGATTTAGTCTTAATCTTTTCTTTTATTATTATAATTTAAGTTCTGGGATACATGTGCAGAATGTGCAGGTTTGTTACTTAGGTGTACACGTGCCATGGTGGTTTGCTGCATCCATCACCCTGTCATCTACATTAGG
Source organism: Leontopithecus rosalia (assembly GCA_028533165.1). Classification (NCBI taxonomy): domain Eukaryota; kingdom Metazoa; phylum Chordata; class Mammalia; order Primates; family Cebidae; genus Leontopithecus; species Leontopithecus rosalia. The sequence continues at coordinate 5,536 of JAPYYA010005253.1, read as the reverse complement.
TATTTCTCCTAATGCTCTCCTTCTCCTATCCCCCTGCCCACTGCTATTCCTCCCCTAGCTCCCCTACCCACCCACAGGCCCTGATGTGTGATGTTTCCCTCCCTGTGTTTGGCACATATACACCATGGAATACTATGCAGCCATAACAAAAAATGAGTTCACGTCCTTTTCAGGGACATGAATGAAGATGGAAACCGTCATTCTCAGCAAAGTGACACAAGAACAGAAAACCAAACACTGCATGTAGTCTTAATATTTATATTAAAGCATTTGCAATTATTTTGAAATTTTAGTGATCATTATTTTCTTCTGTGACAATTTGGTAAGCAGAACAGAATACTGACATGAATTATTTATTATGGTTTGGCAGTGTCAGAAATTGACTTTTGTTTAGTTGAGATTCCAATTTTAAGTATGTATAGATTAAGATAATTGTCAGACTCATAATAGTGTATAACCTAAATAGTGGAATACATAGTAATTTTTGAATATAACTTCTTCCTGTAATAGAAGAGAATGAGGTTGGCTCCTTGCTAGAGGAGATAACTAAGGAGATGATCCCTGAAGGTCTTATTGATCAAAATTTTATATCATGCTTTCCATATTCTGAGCACTGTTGTAAGTACCTTACCCCCATTACTAGCTCTATGAAGCTTATGGAAAAATAAAGTAGTAACAACAGGAGTAAAATTACCAGTTTTTAAAAACAAGAGTTTCTACTAGTTCTGCAGTTACTTGTAAGCTAAGTTAAAAATAGATTGGAATAGATTACAGTTAGTGCATCTTCTCAAAAACAATAGTTGCTTTTTTAACAATGGCAAAAAAAAGTGGTTATAGATCTGGCAAGATTTATAGTGTAAATATTTTCCCAAAATTAATACATTAAAACCTCATCTATGATATTTATTTGTCAATATGTTCTTCTCAAATAGCCAATCAATATTCTAGTCATCAGCTTTGTAAATTATCACTATAATAAAGGTTCCAAATTCCTCAGGAAGAGAAATAAACATTTTGAGACAAATTAATAAATGTCCAAGATTTATGGAAAAAGTAGATAGCATGTTTTCTTGTACAATAAATACCACTCATCACTTGGATGACTTATGAAAGCAGCTATACAATGTGCAATCAGAAGTAATTAATTATTTGTTCTGAGTGATTAGAAAAATCGTGAACTACGTCAAAGTTGAATTTACAAGGTTGATCCCTTTTCATTTAAGAAAGCAAAAATAATATTTTAGCTAAATATAAAAAAATTTTATTTTTTCAATAAGAAATGTATCCAATGTGTATTGTGTGATTACCCTGTGAAAATTACTTTAGGAGATAAATTATTATTATAATATAAAGTGAATATTCCCAATACAATTTTACAATTGAAATAGCTGAATGTCAGAGATTTTAAGTAACTTGCCTGATATCACAAAATGGCAGAAGCTTAGAATTCAAACTCAGAACTTTCAAATTGCCAAGTCCGTACTTTTTTCCCCAACCTAGTATTCTATATATTTATGTGTTGTGGCTGGGGTGGTGAGGGAAACTTATATAAAAGATATGAAAATATAGTAACCATTCAAATAAGAAACAGCACTTAATTCTGAGTTTAATTGTTTATATAATCTGCATTGGGTTGGTAGGTGTATGGATTGAAAAATTATCCAAATTTTGCAAAAATTATGATTTTTCAATCACATAGACAAATTTTTTTATCTTTTTTGTTCAAGGTTTAAGGTCATGAGTTACATAAATAATTCCAGGAGTTGATTTTTCTGATCCTATTTTAGAATCTATAGGTGTCATACTTACAGCTTGATTATTCACAGGTACATTAATTACATTTACTAAATGAATGTGTTTCTTTATTCCATTTACTTATTATCATCACATTTATTCTTGCCCATGCTGAAAATGGTTGAATCTTACAAGGCATATAACAATTTTTCAACTCTAATAAAACATTTACCCCAGTTTGAATTGTTTTAGATCTACTTTTTTGCTTGATTGAAATCATGTTGTTCTTTTGACTCTGAGTCACAAAATGAAGTAGTGACATTATCCCCTCAGGAAAAAAAATGTGGGTTTATTCAAGTTTAAGCTTTTAGCAGTGCAGCATTTAGAAGTCTACTGAGAAATGTTAGACTTCAGAATATCTCTGGAGAGGATGTTTCTGAAATAAACATATTTGGAATTTTTTGGAGTGCGTGATAGGATTGCCTCGTGATTGGCAAAGTTAATTTTGGAAGATTTATTCTTAGAAGCAACAGATTTCAGCCACTGCGGTGCTGAAATGTCACAGTTTCTTGTGCCAGAAGTAAAACACATACAATTCAAATCATTCTTCACTTCTGCATAAATTAGCTAACGCTCATCAACTGTCAGTGGGTGTAATTTACACTATACCTTACCTATTCTTATCAGTTTTGGGAGTAAAAATACTTCGTTTATTTCCTATGATCATATTTTTCTATTCATTTTTATTCTTTTTGTCATTTGAAATTCTTTTCCATTATTGGTGAATATCCAACTAATTAGAATTACTAGGTAAATCACTGACAATGCAGATTTATTAAGCTATGGTGGTATTTTCTTTGTAGATATATTTAAATGGACCTATATCCATTCTTAAGTAAAATATGTACTACAACATTAACATGCTAGCTCTCGCGATTTATTTACATTTTTACTGTAAAATTATTTTTTGGTTTTTAATATGCTCTAACCTATCATGACGTCTTTCATAGGATATATAAAAAGGAAAAGTGATTTGAAATTGATTATGTTCCTTTTTTATGGTATAGAAATAATGCTTATATTTAACCATGGAATAAGAAGAGCTATTATGCTAATTAATTTTAATAACTGGAAAAATCGATTATTACTCAGTTTAGTGAAGAATCTTGAAAGGTAACTATAAATAAATGCAAACCTTCCATGTTTGTGCATGTTTCTAACAATGGCAAAATACTTTATGTTCAAAATTATTCAAATATTAATGTTTTATACTTTTAGTAAAAAGGGGATTCAAAACGACTATAAAAATGAGTAAAATTTATGTGTTTGTATGTATATGTGTGTATCGATTTCTTGTTTTAGAATAATTCTAATATTCAGAATATATACACTTTTTATATATAATATAACAGTGTTTTAATTTTTAAGTTTAGGAGTACAAGTGCAGGTTTGTTACATAGGTAAACTTGTGCTGTGGGGATTTATTATGCAGATTGTTTTATCGGCCAGATATTAAACCTAGCATCCATTAGTTATTGTTTATGATCCTGTTGTTTCTCCCACCCTCTACCCTTGAAAAAGGCCCACTTTGTGTTGTTTCTATGTGACCATGTGTTTTCATCATTTAGCTCCCACTTAAAAATGAGGATATTTGGTTTTCTGTTTCTATGTTAGTTTGCTAAGGATAATGGCCTCTAGCTCCACCCATGTCCCTGCAAAGGACATTATCTCATTCTTTTTATGTTTGCATAGTATTCTATGGTGTATATGTACCACATTTTCTTTATCCAGTCTATCATTGATGGGCATTTAGGCTGATTCCATGTCTTGCTGTTATGAATAGTGCTGCAATACACACAGGCATGTGTCTTTATAATAGAATGATTTATATTTTGGGGGGTATATATATACCCAGTAATGACATTGCTAGATTGAATGGTATTTCTGTCCTTAGGTTTTTGAGGAATCACCACACTGTCTTCCACAATGGCTGAACTAATTTACACTCTCACCAACAGTGTATAAGTGTTCCTTTTTCTTCACAACCTGGCCAGCATCTGAAAATAACAATTTTTATGCCAATTATATTATTGTTAATTGAGCAACATTGTTGACACAAGTTTTGGTTAGAGAGATTTAGATAGATGGATATAAATGTATATGTGTGTGTGTATCTCCAGAATATCAGAGATTCTTTTAGTAATTAAGGAAACAACATTATTTAATATAATAGGTATAGTAAATTATAGTAGTTTCTGTTACATGAGTAGCTTGAAAAAAATAGTATGCTTTCTTATAAACCTCCTCAAAATGGCTTCAGCATATTAACAACTCCAGAATTTTCTTTAAAATTTATGGATTTAATGATAATAGCAAAGGAAGTATGATTAGAGGTGTTTTATGGAGTATCATGTTCTAGATGTAGATATGTATTTTATCTAAAAATTTATGTAATATTAGAAGATTTCAAGTCTATCATACATTTAAAAAGATACTTTAAAAAAATCTATATGCTGAAACATATTATTTGTTTCTTTAAATCTGTTTTTCTCCCTTTTTTTCTTTCATAATCCTTCTTTGGATCCTGTCATCTCCAGCCTAGTGTCCTTGCCGTTTAGTGTCTCATTGATCTGGATGCCTCCACTCTCCCTCCCACCTCCTTCATCAAACCACCACTACACCAAAGCATTGCTAGTAGGCTTTGATTACTTTCCTTTGTCTACAAAGATATTTGAAATTCCTTTGCCTGATGCTTTCAGCCTATTAAACTTGTATTTACATATGCTTAGCATTTTTATAAGCTATTCAAGTTATCAAATTTGCCACCCTATCCCTACAAATGTACTTCACTGGTCTTCAGAAATGTCTTGTGTTTTTCTACTCCTTGTTCACACTCCTCTTGCTGTTGCAAATCCCTTCTTTCCTATCCAAATTCTATTTATTCTTCAGACCTGATTTGAATACCTCTTCTTGTGTGAAATAGTTGCCAACTGTCTAGCTCATTATAGCCTTTCTTCTTTGCTAACTCATAGTCTCTGTGAGTCAAGAGACATAACACCAAGTCAGCAACAAAGGAAGATTGTGTGTTTTCTTTAACATGAGATGTTTCTCCTTGAGTATAAAAAAGTAGTTGGTCAGGGAAGGTAACTCTTCTCAGTAAGAGAGTGCTGAAGGATGATAATAGAGAGCAGAAAGTTAGATATGCAATTTTTTAATGAACATATGATAAGAAAGAACAGAGATTAAATAGTTTGAGACTTAATATAACTGGCGTTATGTTGGGTCATGTATTCCCTTTATATATGCCATCCAAAATTCTACCATGCAGAAGTGTTCCACAAACATAGAAAGTTTAAGATTCACTATTAGGACCTACAGTTGTCATGTTAGCAAGACTGTAAGCTCCATCAAAGCAAGAATTTTGCTTTCCTTTGTGTCTATCACAAGTCTTTATGTGTAGCAGATGATTAATGCATTTCTATTTTAGTTACTTGGTCATTAACAATACACTAATAGGTATTATTAGTGCATCTGATGCGTAGCGCATCTGAAAGACAAAGAGTACCTTCTATGCTTACTCTGCAATATTTACTGTAAGTATAACATTTCTTCTTAAAATTATGTTAGTATTAGTGATCTTTGTTCTGATTATCTTTTTTTTTTGGGGGGGGGAGGGAGGGAGGAAGGAAGGGATGAAGGGAGGAAGGGAGGAAGGGAGGAAGGGAGGGAGGGAGGGAGGAAGGGAGGGAGGGAGAGAGGGAGGAAATCAAGCAATGAGAGAGACATTGCCGACCTGGATCTA